>OENT01001512.1:9255-41389 GCA_900239685.1 Rotaria macrura
ATATTTATCAGAGTGATGAAAAATATTCAAACAATATATTATTAAAGAGAAACAATGATGCAACATTTCGTGAGAAAGACCAAGTTAACAATAATGAATTTATTCAATGGTTGAGAGATCATTTGCCGTCAACATGTATGGTCGTTAACGATTTACATTATCTTCAAAATATTATAATATGGATCTGAAAACTACGTAGATTAACTTGATAATCATCATTTCTTCATTTTTCACTTGACTTATGATTGTATAGACTCAATCAAAAATGTTCATCAAATAAAATAGTATAGAATTCCATCAAAAATAGTTAACTTGTTTTAAAGACAGAAAACGTTCGTGATAACATGAAATATGTTCCAAAATGGAACGACCAATGTTGAATTCCACATTCTCTACAAGAATGGACCGAAAGGAAGTAAATGAAGTCTACTCCTGATTCTTTGTCAGACCTTTTCTAGGCCAACTTGGCGAACTCTATCCAACGGCTTACTCAGACTTTTTTCATAGTTCAAACTATTGATCGAAATATTTATTTTTAGAAATCAAGCCTGTCAGCGACTGGATACAATTGGTGGTCGAAGTTTCGACATTTTTTGTGTCACTTTCGACGTGTTGTGTTCCAGAGCTTTAAATGTTGACTTAAAGTCGATGTCGAGTATAGAAGAGGGGTCTGAATGCTAAAGAAGACAAAATGCAACAAGACCCTGCAGAGATTCACTTTGTCACGCGAACAATTTGTTGCGAGTTAGTTTAATCAAATTGGACATTTTTGAACGATGGATTCATATTGACAATGAAAACAATGTGAACTTATGTATATAGGAAATTTTGTTTAAAAATCTATTCTTGTTCCAATGTTGCATAATTCATACGCATAGGAATTTGTCATTGTTGAGAATTCTTTGATGTAAAGAAACATATCTAGAACGCAATAAATTTAATGATAATAAAGCTACTTATTGTACGTATTTAGAAGATCGCAAGTCTTCTGAGCGTGCATGATACTTTATACTATTATCATCACCTGATTCTTTACGAGAATTTTTTTATTTACAAAACTTTCTTTCTATTGCTTTTTATATGGAGACTTTTGGAAGTAAATCATGAGTAAAAACTACTGTTGTCTGATTGTAACTTGCTGCCGTTTTTAATATTGAATTAAGTCTTGAGAATTGTCTGTTTAATTTAGACGGTCTTAAAAGTTATTGAGTGAAATATCTTTCATTTATTTATTATCTTCTAGAACTTCGATAGAAAAACAATACGAATTGTTAGAAAATGACGTTAGTGTTTGTGGAGCACATCAGAGTACTTCGGATACATTTATCTATAAAAGCTTTCAGGATTCAGAACGACGCAGTTGATTAATGACAAACGAAACATTAATTATTAGTATCACTTTCGTTACGTACTTAGATGCTCTAAGAAAAACTTGCAACACACACCCTTCATGTAAGATACGCTTGATCAGATAAATTAAGAAAAACTAAGAACAAACACTGAATACCATGAAGGAAAATTTCAACTACGGACATCAGTACATGACACAATTTCACAGTTTATACGACGAGGCAGAAATAATTAGGGGCTTTAACATTTCATCCTATCATCATTCAACACGTTCTATTAAAAATCGTGTTGGAGGAAATACTTGCGAAATAGAAATACATGACATTTGTTCGTCATTCATATAACAAAAGACTTTTCATGGTCTGTCTCGAGTCATCAATGATTTACAAAGAAAAAATAAATAAGAAGTACCGATTAAGTGCAACTAATTTTTTTGCATTATCTACATTTTATGTTGAGAAAATGTACAACCATCAAACAAGCTATCCTCCGCAGGTTTTAAAATACAGTAGTAATCCAACAAGCTGAATGGTTTACTTAGTAAGAGAGACAGAGTATTCATTACGGAGATATGAATTGAAATCTCTCCTGGATTAGAGCTCATAAAACTGAATTTCACTGTTAACACTGACTTAATTCTACTTATCTCAAAATCAAATCGCAGACCATGGAGCTTAGCGTCTAGCTGTAGCATTAAAAGTTATTGCGTTAATTAATTTTTTTCTGGCGAAATGTCTTCATTCTCACTCATGAAAGTCTTCACAATTGAGAAAAATTTCAATCGACAATTTAAAACTATCTTTGAGGAGTTTGCTATTGTATGTCAAAAAAATGAGATCGATAGAAGGCGCATTCGAAGTTTCCGTGACATTATTTTAATACTCAGTTGATTGATTTTTGAAATAAGACATTAAAATTTTCACATCAGTAATGAAGATTGTTTTGAATATGCTTGAACACTATTCATTTTATATCTCTATTGTAGTCGAGGAACGTTTTTTGTCAATATATCGAAGCATTATCAATAGTCCTGTCACAAGTAATAGAATAGCTCAGCGATGAAGATTTTTATTCATTCCTCATAACATTACAATCTTGAAAACAATGTGTCAGTCTCCTATACGTAGAAATTTGTTGAGAAATTCACTTATGTTCATTGAATTTGAGACGTTGCCTAGAAGTCTGTTTCTTCATTTGTTGATTGAGAATCTTGGTTCTCTCGAGGTTATCCCTTTTTACTATTTCGTGAAATTAATCATTTCTAGCGAGACTGAAAGAACTTCTGTCTTTTTTTGTCATGGTTGTCCAGTTTTCATTAAAAAGCTTCCGTTCCATCTTAGGAATTGAATTTGTACGAGGAAAAGAATGTAAAGAAGTACCCATAGTTTTAATCGTTCTCTTCATGATATATGTAAGAAAACGATGATCGACTAGGAATTCTCATGTCATTGTTTCACCAACTTGAACTTTCGTCTATGTTGTGAATTTTTCTGCTCCTGTCATGTTAATGGATTCTAATTGAAACGAATCACTCAGATGAAATGATTCGTTTCTCTAATTGGCTCATAACTCAATAAATTTTCTTCACCTCATTCTTATCAAATAATCTCTGTGGGTAAGAGTGTTAATCTATGGTTCAGTGATACCCATATCTATTCGCTCACCCACACCCTACTGTCCGATCATGTACTGTCTATTAATTAATTCGAGGAAAAGACAAAAGTGGTTATAGACAGGGTGTTAATCCCATAAAATGCTTCTTTGATAACTTGGCGTTTTGAATTTTTCCGCTTTTTAATATATGCAAGTTTGCATCATCAGATAAACGCGTATGTGCGTCACTTATTGTAACTAATAAACCTAGGAAATTTGTCGCAACTACTTGACATTTTACACACGCAATATTAACTAAGAAAACGAAGCTGTCGTTTTCGAAATCTACATTTAATAAATACAGCATATATTTTTTAAAGACCTGAAATCAATTAGCTTTCATTTGCATTTATTTACAGTTTCACAAAAATGATTTCATCCTAAATTTGATGAGCACTGCTCATTTCTGCTCTTCGGTATAATCGATGGACAATGAGTCGTAGACTGCTGCTAACCCATATTTCAATGGAATTACTATTTTCATCCATGAATATTCAATTCACTGGGAGGTTCATTATTCGGGTGAGTTTTCGCTTATAAGAGGGTCCCTTGATTGTCAACGTTTAATTCGTTTAAGACACAATGCCTAATAACCGATAGGACGAGTCAAGATATTCCGTTGTCAGCAAAGGATGACTAATAATTCTTTGACTGATGAACTATTCCAATCAGGCTGTTACTAATCATGAGAAATCATCAATCAAAAAAAATATCTTTGATTGTTGATCTACGAGCAACATGAGAAAAAAATGAAGAAACAGTGATCGCTCAAGCTGATTAAATCATAGCCACACAATCAAACTATTTAAATTTTGAAAATTTTTCTCGATACGGTTCATTTCCATATAGAAAACAGGTAATGAAAATGAATCTTTTGAAGTTTATTCAATAGAAACTGTCGCAGAAGTATCCATCGATGGTGTTCTAAATAATATATATCTTGATGAGTACACCGGTAGAGATAAAATGCGAATCAATGTTGATGTGCATCGAATTCATAATATGTGTATATTTGAAGGTCCCTGAAATCGGATGTTTTTTCAAAATCTTGTTGATCATCTATTCAATTGTTTCCTAAAAAGTACTATGTGTCGAAATCGCCGCAGTGACTTAAGAAAAACCGGATGATATTCAGTATACAATAGACAAGTTACAGCACCTGTTTTCACTGTTAATGTTTTTACTTTTCTTGAAAGATAATTCTACTTATATTCACAGTTTTTCAATTTTAGATCATTTTCTTTTCTGCTTATCATGTTACGTTTATTTCTATGTTTTTTAATCGTTCGATGTTGCTATACAGAACGTATGTTTTCTTCTACATCAAATTGGCTCCATGTAAAATATTTTATCTTTTTATCAGCTTGGACTATTCATGTATATACGGGCAATGAACGGTTTGCAGGAACAGATAGCAATGTTTATATTCGCTTGTTTAATTCAAAAGATGAAAGTACCAACGAATATCGATTAACGCATTCCAATTGGATTTCAAAATCAAATGCTTTTCCGTTTCGAAATCTATTTGAAACTGGTGCTCAAGAACGTTTTCGTATTGATACAGAAAATATTGGATCGGTTTCGAAAGTTCATGTAAGTTGTTATCAAAATCAGAAATTCTATTGAATGTTTTAATTGAACAATCGACTTTAATTAAAATACTCATCATGTGATTAAAAATATGGTAGAGATTTACATAAATATTAACGAAGGCAACTAAGTAGACTCAAGGAGTGAATCGAATTCATTCTAACTTTGATGTTGGTACATATTTATGATGGTCTGAGTCTTACGTTATGATAAGTGGTATACAACGATTGTTTCAGCAAATTATGGAACATTTCTTTTATGATATAACAATAGTTTGCTTTGTAATGTTGCAGCATCTTATAGATAGATTATTACGTGTCCTATGTTTCGAGTCGTCTCAAACAGAGATTCTATTATGAATGAGGATTACTCTTGAATTAGAAAATGTCTAAACAGAACTTGGATGGAATGAATGGAAATATTACTTAATCTTACTGCCGTAAAGAAATGGGTAAAAACTGTTGTATTGAATTATTTACGTTTTGTATTCATATTCGTTCGCATGATGACCCTAGAGTTTATTCAGGTTTGCTATCCTATTATTCAACGTTGAACGGCATGCTTGCAGCTATGTTTTTCTTGACATCATAGTACTTCACTAATAAAGATTTTGGTGTCTTGATTATTATTTGATACAGGATTGAGTGTATCGAACTTTAAAAGAAAAGCTTTTAACTATGACTTTATAAGCATTTTGTATATGTTTGTTCAACATACGTCCTCATACAGTTCTTTTTGGTTCAGATTCGTCGCAATAAATTTCCATTTTTACAAGCTGATTGGTTACTTGATCGAATTATTGTTGAAAGTGATAGTGATGGTGCTAAATATACATTTCAATGTAACTGTTGGCTTAGTGGAGCACAACTACAAGCAACAATTTCGGCTTCGTCAGGTAGAAAATAAAATGAATTTCTTTTTATAAATGTGCATCTATAAGATCGATCAGTCGATAGTAAACAATAAACAGTTGGCGCTTTTTCGTTCTATTGAAAAATCAATGATATTTCTTTGAGATCAACGCAAAACGGAAGTCTTGCCGAGCACTTCATTGAAAGGCTTGATGCCTTCTCATACGGGAAAATTAGAAATATTGTTTTTAATTATAATTTCTTACCTTAGTTCAAAGAGTACTTAGGAAACTTGATGCTGTTAAGATAAATAATATGTGTATTATCATCGAATATCCTTTTATTTTAATAGATAGATGTATGAGAGAATAGAGTCTTTCTTTTGATTGTCAATATTAGTGAAAGTAAAGAATCATATAAATGAAGTCAAATAAAAGTTTTCAAGAATCTTAAGTACTCAGGAATATTTATTTCAAGAAGAAAGCTAATAAATTACTTTTAATTTTTTTAGATACAAAGCCACTTGATGAAAATAAAAAAGATGGTTTTTCATTGACGATTCCAACTATTATAATTATATCTATTATTGTTTTAATAATTATGCTTCGCATTTGTTGTTTCTATCAACAATATTGTCGTCGACAAGATTATGACATTGATTTACAAGATCAAGTTGAATCAACGCGTGTACAGAGCACACCGAATGTATATTGTGTTCCAATGGAAAGACCATCAGTACCATTAACAGAACTTCAGCATACAGTTATTAATACAATTAATTATTCGAATAACTATCGCCATGGATTACAGTCGTATAATGAATCAGAAAGAATTCAATCACCAGTTCCTGTTCCAAGAACTTTAATAATGATTTCAAGAGATCAAGAACCGCCTATCTATGAAGGTACGGCATTTTTTTTGTTATCGGTCTCTAATTCAAACTTATTTTCTTTTTAGATTTGTATTAAATTTCCATTTCACCTACAAATACTAATTCAAATCCCTATGGATTTCGAACGAATAAACATATTTACCATTAGTCCATAATTGTGTAAATACATATATGTATTTTTTGTGTCTTTCTTTTGTTCTGCTGTACATAATGCTCTAGGTGATTGTAATTTTTTTCTTAAAATTGAATTATTAACATTTGTGTACTTCCTATCTTGTTCGTGAATATTTAACATAATGATATTGTTTTTCTTTTCTTTCTATTTATCTTGGCTTCACTTTTATCATTTCATCCATCTTTTTTCGCTCTCTGTTGATTTTCTTCGTTTTTTTTCCTTCTCTATTACAGGCATATAGTTGTCTATATAAGAATAAATACACTTCAGTATATGCCTATGAGTTCTCTTGCTTTTCTTTAGAGAATAATTTAGAACGATACAGGCAAAATCTTAGTTCATATGCATGTGTGTCTGTATCCTTATACGTATATGCTCGAGTAATGTGTAGAAGTGTAAACTATTTAAGAGAGAAAATTGAAAGCTCCGTACTTCATTATAGCTTAATGATGTATCAAAGTGATCCGTTAGAAATTGTAGATTATGTCTGCCATCGAAAGGCATGGGTTTTACAAAAGCGATTACATTTCGTGAAAATCCGACAATTTCGATGACGCCAGATAGGGCATTGTTTTCTTGTAGCAACTCGTAAAATCATCTTTTCTTTTAATCATACAAGACGATTGAACTCAACCTGAGATCAACTGCACCATAAATTCTTACACAATTCATATTTTATTCAAATAAGAGTGTCGAGAATTTCCGAACGAAATGATTGACAGTGAGGTACGTTGTGGTTGTGCCTGTTGATTTTGCTCTTCTATTCATACACTCGACTGAAAATAATCTAGTTAATAGTCTCAAGGTTCTTGTTCTCTTCGGTAGCATAAAAGTTTCTCATACAACGAGTTGTTGAATTTACTTGTTCAATCAGATTTATATTTATTTTTACGTAATTAAGTCATGAATGGTATGGAATGATAAAGGGAAGAAAACGTAGAGTTGAACATGTTAGTCGACTACGTAGAGGCAAGATATACACTACCTATCAATTCTAACGGAAATGTAATCAATGACAATAAAGCAATTTAGCATGTATCATACAAAAAATTATCTAGATAGATATTGTTTTCTATCATTTGAAGATCACCTTGGAAATATAGATGATCACGATCGAGTCACCATTTTGATTCTTTAGATCACTTCATGTTGTCTTCGATCGACAGAAGAAAATTGTTTTACGACAATCTCTGATTTTGGAAATGTTATTAATAATTTCAATTTTACTTTTATTGAAAGAAAAGAAAAGAAATATCACTAGTGAAATGCTACTTTCTTAGTTGATCTTGTTGAACAATATTAAATGTTTTTGATCAATAACTCTTCTTTATTGTCAACGAAAAATCAAACACTCCTAAATTATACATCATTGTGTTTGGAACCATTCTGTTGCTTTGAATTCGATTATAGTACTAGTTAATCATTCTATGATGTAGTCCAAATGTCTTTCAGGATGAAATGAATAATCCCTAACGTTCTTAAAGTGACATGTTACAAACATTTGCCTTGTGAAACATTCTTTGCATGCTCAGACTGATGGAAAATTTGTAATGCGGTAATCGATTGTTTGGATAGATCTGAGGAAGAGAATTTTGTCAATTAGAAGTTAATCTAAGTATTAATAACGAATATCTATTTCCTTGTCGCGATGGGGACAGTACGAATGGTATTGAAAGATTTTCTAATGGTCACGGGAACATTTTAACAGATGACTCTTTAAAAAATCTCGCAGCCGGTACACTAACACTGGCTGAAGTCAATGGTGTACGTTGATGATTGTGTAGTCAAAATAACTGTGTAAAAAGGAACTATTCATCGATATTTGAACTACAATCAATTCTTCCAATTTTTCAATATGTACGTACGTCTCAGTTGTTTTTGCATGCGATGAACATATCTGTTGATTTCACGCATCTTTACAAATAAAAAATGAATACAGGTATTGTAATTGTTCAATTATATATCATAATGTACGAAGAAATGAACTGTTCGCATTGAATTGGTTCTTTGGGCTACTGTTATAGTGTCGATTTCTAGATGACACATGAAATATATTATGTTTTCATTTACTGGTTCTTCAGAATATCTTCACTGTTGGCATAATACAAAATCTATTCCGTATGGTTCCTTTTGTGGCACAACAGATTTCATTAAACGATACAGCTCCATTTTCTGGAATATTCGGCTCTCTGGATTTGTATTGCTCGTTATCTTAAGAAATGGAAACCACCGATATATATCAAAGTGAGTCATATGCTAACATACTCATTACAAATGACGAATCTGAACGCTCTAGATCAGAAGTTGATAGAAAAGAAAATTCGATCCTTCAATCGAACTAAATCGGAAAGTGATTTACACAAATGCTGACACAATGCGCTGCAATCGAGATGTTTTATTACGTATTCATATTGTTTTGCATACAACGCGTTCATATTATATTTGTCTTCCAATTTATTATGGTGATGAATGTCAATTTCAAAAGCAACGCGTCAGTGTTACTGTTCAAGTTCTACTTGCATTGAATTGGAGCCATATTTTCATTTTTCTCATGAGTTTAATTGAAAATGAAAACAAAACATCGAATCCAATGATAAAATAAACTATTTGCCTTGCTGCGATTGTAATACAAAATATAAATTTTATTTATTTTATTCAACTAATTCGTGGTCAATGTCCCTCCTATGTCAATGATAAAAATTTGAATATTGTCATTGTGAATCCTGGTTGGTCCGGTATTCAATGTAATGTATAGCGTACATGCGATTGTGCATCCGGCTTTTTATGTATGAGCAGTTCGATTTGTTTACATTCAACAGATTGCCGATTTCATCTGATTCAGTTGTCGTGTCAATCTCAACTACATATGTCTCAATGACGAGTGATGTGTTCTAGAGAAGATATACATTATAAGTATCCAAATCATAATCGATTGATATGCATTTTTCGACAAGATTATACAAGAGACCGTTATGAATATCAACAGAATCGAACTGACATTGACTTATCTTTCGATGACCTTGACATTATTTCATCATCTTTGTTAATTCATTTGATTTCAGTTAAACAAGCTACTGCATCTAAACAAATGAGCATAGAGAAAATTTTCGATTTGATGAATATTTAACAAAAACATTGATTTCAATTATATTTCATACGACATTTGCACAAATCTTGAATGATTATTATTTGATTATGTTTGGTGAAAATGTGATTATAAGTTTGAAAAAGTATCAACAAAAATCATTTCTTCTTGTCAATGCTGATCTATTCGATGACATGTTTTTCAATCAACATGTATTAAAACGAATAAAACATTATCATATTCTATATGTCAAAAGCATTGTCAACTAAATTGTTTTTATGCTGAAGTTCATATTAATGATATCGTGATCGACAAGTTAATTGTTTTGAATTTGATCCTAATGTAAAATATGATTGTCATGGTTCAAATCTTTCTATGAAAACCAAGGACATTTTTTTGTTAATGCTGATGAATGTCCAATAGCAACTTGTTTCTTTCGATCAAAATGTTAGTTTTCAACTAAAGGATGAACTTTTTCGTTGAATATTATTTTTCGTTCTTGTTATAACGTTAATTATAATTATATTCGTTTGAATTAATAGTTTTCTCACTTATTCAACTTTTCGACAAAAACACGTTCGTAAGGTTGATTGTGGTCTTTATCTGCATACATCGTCAATTATTTCTACAATTAAAATGATACCTTAGATATTGAAATTTTCCTTTCACATTGTTAGACAAATTTATTCAATTACAAATCGTACGTTTTATTATGCTCAAAGTTTATTGACTGACTTTCTACTTCGATCTACTTTATGTACTAATGATTGACTTTGTGCTTCCGTTGCTATTGAACGAGCGATTTGTATTGAAAGGAGTCAAATCTAACAAGAAAAAGAGTAAACAAGTGGCTAAATGGATGACATTGATTAATAGTGTTTTCGTTAGTATTACTTTCACTTGTATTCAGTGTCATTGAATCGATGATGCAGAATAGCAACACACACAGTGGTTTACCAAATATTCGTCATTTATACAATTAGTTGATTGGATTTTGAATATTTTCAGCGCTATTCATATAATCAGTTTGAGGATGTCAGGGTGGGTATGGGTGTCGATGTGAGGTGCGGTTTACAAGAACAACATTCTCAGATTCACTCCCTCAATCAAAATAAAAAGCAGCGATAATTAAATAGAAAGAATTGTAAAAATATCTCGCGTGATTTTTGTTAAATGCTTAACTTTAGATTCAATAGTTTTGACTTCCACGAAATATATCTCTGGGTTATAACTTAACAACTTTTGACAGTCCGATGTTTGAAAGAAATAGCATTTATTGAAACTGAACTTCATAAACTAACACTCTTCTCCTATAAATATCGCCTTTGACTATTCTAATGTAAACCACTGATAGATTCAGATTTGAAATGTCGTCTAATTTCAAAAAACAACATCATGAAGAGTGCCATGTAAAATAGGTGATACCGATTTGCATATTCTTTCAAATGCCGATTTTTATTTCATGACAATATCATCCGTCGTTTCTCAAAAGTTCAATGATGTGAAGTATTTCTTGAAAATTTAAGTATCATATTATGCTCCTCATCCCATGTTAAAATATTTCTTACCAAGGTTTTGTTTTTGATAAAATTATCAGGAAAGATGTATTTCGAGCTTGCATCTCACAGTAAAAGTTTCAACTCAATACGTTGAGCCTAGGGGTGGCACTTTAACTTTACTTTAAAAGTTAAAGTTAAAGTAAAAACACTTTAAACTTTAACTTTAATTAAAGTAGTGCAAAAATGAAAAATAATTTTTAGCTCTTTATGTGCGATTTGGTGTGGTTTTTAGAGTAACTTTAAACTTTAAACTTTAAAAAAGTTAAAGCACTTTAAACTTTAATTAAAGTTTAAAGTAACTGTAAAAACCACACCAAATCGCAAATAAAGAGCTAAAAATTATTTTTCATTTTTACACTACTTTTATTAAAGTTAAAGTGTTAAAGTGTTTTGCTTTAATTAAAGTTAAAGTTTAAAGTGTTTTTACTTTAAACTTTAACACTTTTTTTAAAGTGTTTTAAAGTTAAAGTGCCACCCCTAGTTGAGCCTACAAAGAGTTAGTTATGGTTATAGGCAAAAATATACGCTTCCCTGCGCCCCAGATTTCTCAATTACTTCAATTGCTAGAAAATTGCTGTTGCTTTTAAAGTTTAGTCAACACGTACCGCTGCAACCTAACAGCGTCGATTTTTGTCTTTGCATTGGGTTTCTTGAAAAACGTGGTAGTTTTCTTGAGACTGATTAGTTTTTAGTAAATATTTATAGAAAAATTGGAAAATTAGGTTCTGTAAAGTTGTAGAGATGAAATTAGCCTACAGTTTGACACCAACCCTCGATCTCCAACATCTAAAGTGGCAGAGAAATCTAGGACGTATAGAAACAAAAATCAAAACTTTTATGATGAGAAAAACACAAAATATATTTTAAAACTGAAAATAAAGACTTTTTACTCGATAAACAGAGACGAGAAGAATTTGGGAGTCATTTCCCATAGATCAATGATTAAAACGAATTAAATAAATTTTTGTACAGATTTACATTGGAATTACTCTAAAACGAAAGCGCAGAAGCTAGAAAAACTCTAGAAATCAGTGCTTAGAAAAATTCTTATTTTTTATATACAGTTGGTTTCAATAAACTTACAAAAAATCCAAAGAACTCATCATAAAATGAATAGAATATAGTGCATTCATAAGGGTAGACAAAGACGACATGGATTCGAATTTCAAAACTCTCTCATCTTTTAGAGTGTATCGAGCATTCATACAATTTTTAAAATAATCTATATCTTACGTATTCTACCATTTACTCTAGAGTTTTGTAGCGAAAATATGAAAATTATATTCACCATACTTCTTATGACTGTATCTGACTTTCTTCGATAAGTACATTTGTAAAGCCGTGCTCTGCTTGGTGAACTTGAGGGCTCATCAAAACGTTATTAATTCTCTCAATTTTCCATACATAACACTTCTCTTTTTCTGTAGTATTGTAGTGTAGAGACATACTTTTCCACCTTGGCTACGTATCATTATAAGCTGAAGAAATCAATTATCAAGTAGCAATACAAAACAATGTACAAGATAAATGTTAAACATAATCGAATATAACCGTGAGCTAACGAATATTTGAGGGAAGCAAAGCTGCACGATCGTTTACTGAATTGCAGGATCCATAAACAATAAAACCGTGCTGAAGTATTATTATTTCTGTCTGACAGAAATTTTTACTTTCGCACAGATGAATCTACTGCTACAATTTCTCAACCTTTCCAAGTGCACAATTGGCCCATCTCCAAATAGATAGAGCTCTCTAACATCAAGTGAACTGAAACAATAAAAAATGAGAAGTCGCAGTACAATTGAACTGAATTTAAATCCATTTGAATCCTGCAATAAGTTGAAAAATATAATGGTACTCGACGCAAATCGCACTAATTTTGAATCCATAAATGAGAAGCCATATTATGACGATTTTTGAATGAAGAGAAGCTTGTGTGTATAGAATTACGCTTTCCTATTCTTTCTCATATCAATAATCGCATAGTTTACATACAGAACGCATGCTTATACGTTCAATCAAGAGAAGAAGAAAGAGTGAAGAAATAAATAAAAGGAAGAAGAATTGTGAGATATAAAAAATAAATCGATGCCGTTACACACAAAAAAGCTGAGAAAACCATATTTACAGTGTCGATCAATGTAAAGAAGAGATCGTAACCCACGCAACAAAAAATTCATACAACATCCACATTGAATATTGTATGATTTCGTTTTTTAATTCATGACAATTCGTTCACTGTTTGGTAAAGCTTGCAAAATGCTGCGTAGTTGTGTTGGATTTCCGACATCGTCTATCGCTTTACTATCACCCAGCTGCTTCTCGTATCGCATAAGTTGTATAAAAAAGCCGAAATTAGGTATTGCAATGCGTCTTCGTTCGACTAAATGTTCGTAGGCTTCGGATAGAGTCCCATGATGATACCTGAAATATTCAGTCGAAAATCTATATTAAAAACAAATGGAATAGTTACTTCAATAGATAGGCGAGGATGATTGTAGATGAACGTGAAATACCCATTTGGCAATGAACTAGAACTTTCTCATGCTTCTGACTGCATTCGTACAAAAACTCATTTGCTTTATCAAAATGCTTTTGAATATCAGCGCCGAGTTCGTCATTAATATTCAACCATAGTACATGAAATTTCTCAAGTATTTCCGTGGATAAAGGACTTTCACACGCATTAATAATATGTCGAATATCGAGTTCTTTCAATAAATTCACATTGGTTGCATGACCAAAATCGCCATGATAAAGAAAATCATCGATAACCATCGATGGTTTACGAGGACCTGGTAGACGCTTTGAACTATCACGTGTTTTCGATGATTTGAGTGCGCATAACTCTTTTAAATAGACGATCTCTTCATCTGTTGCATGTAATTTATCTGTGAGATAATCTTTCATCACATCGATCATCCATACATTAGATCGAGTGACGATTTCAGCCATTCCTCAAATATTGAAAATCTGCTACGAATCTAGAATAGAATCAAGCTCTATAAAGACACCTGATATTTTACGATGGTCGTCAATCCTTTCGTACGATTCTGCTTAACTGTGTAAAATAATGATGGCCATGGTTATGCATACTGTGCCAGTTTTACTTACTGATCGAGAGCTAATACATGAGCACAGATATCAGTCGGCATCTTCGTAAACTGCACGAAACGTCAAACGAAGAAACAATAGAGTTAGTTTTGCCTTGAATAAAACGTAGATAGTGGGTGGTTTTAGTGAACTTATGTAAAATAAAAAAACGGAGTTCAGTTGTGCCAAAGGAAAAAAATTAGCACTGATATATGAGAAGTACATATACATTGAATTCCCGATTGCTCTATTTATTGTTCGAGAAAAACAACCAAAAACGTCTTACAGGTCATTGATGGTCGTTCATTTTGTTCTCATTAACTCACATTCCAGATTATCTTGGCTTTTGGTGACGAACTAGTGTATTCGAGAAAAAATTGATAATAATCAGACTCACTTCAACCAGCGATGCAGCAATCAGTGAGAAAACAACAATGTTACAAGTCCGAATTCATGGAGTGTTATTACTAGTCTCGAAAAGAAAAGAGGGGATTGTTAGAAAATGCAAAATGAGTATCACTATTTAACAGTCGTAGGATTAAAAATCTCCACATGCATCGCCTTTTCAGGAAATAAAAACAAACTACGGTGTCAGTAACATGCTCTCTGTCACATACATATAAGGAATGATTCGATAAAGGCGAAAACGTGACTCATAGCTGTTGTGCAATGTCGACGTTCTGTTGTTTTCATAAGAATAATCGTAATGTTTTCGACCTTGTGAGTCACTCTCAAGGAATGAAAAAAATCAGACACGTGTGTTGCAAAAATACAGACCAAGCTGTGCGGTACTTTCTGCTCTCAGAATTTTTCACAGAGCTGGACTCATTCACACTTTATATATTAAAAAAATCATCATATATCTCGAGGAAGAATCACTATCGGCGCGGTTCTCTACTCAGTGGTATGCCGAGAAGTATCTGTCAGATTTTTCTAATATCTATTTCGAAACCTATCCCTGATAGATACGTTCTTGCTCCTGTTCTCCGAACTTTAAAAAACTCAGACCGATCAGATATATTCTTCCAGCGTGCACCCCAAACCCTCCTCTGTTTCAAAATGATTTTAGAGCTTTGGCGCAGGAAAGTAACCTACATGAACCAATAACGTCGTTTTGGTACAAATTGAGAAAGATGAGGCTGGTGTACAACGAAAGTCTGAATTCCAATCGTTTTATAAACTCGTATGGAACGATGCATCGTTCTCACTATACCGAGCTGAACTTTTCTCCAATAGCTTATATTATTAAATGATTCTTTTCTAGTATAGGTGGTCGAGACTGAAGTAAATACGAAAAGTTGATCATTCAACTCAATTTCGCTTTCCATTCAATTCTGGTGTGGGTGACTCGTGTTTGGATGAGTGTCGGAATAATTTAAGTAAATAACTACATCCACATCAACATCTATGGCCACAGCTATAGCCATACCCAACATACCTCCAAAAAATGACATTTTTCCCCTTAAAACGTAACCAAACGAAGTTAGTTTGCCATTGATGCTTGAAAATAAACAACTGAAATAAACTTGAAGGATATGCTCATATAGCCATTAGATTACTCGTTCAAATGAAATCCATTGTAACTCAAACGATTGAAGTCTTCCGAAAATGTTAGAGATTCCAAAAAATTGGAGGAACAGTGTAACTTTCTAGCCTAGAAACAAGAAGGGGTTGTTGAAGTCCTACTTGGCTAACTTGCCACCCGGTTTTTTGAGAAGTCCTGATTTTTAGGCTGCATGGTATATAAATATAGTAAGCTTTACATTGGGCAAGTAGTGGAATAAATTAACATATCATGCTGGAAAGGGTTCGAGTGGTTTTATCGAGGATCTGCTCCTAAACTACTTGTACAATATTTCAGTTACAAATATGGGATAAAAAAGAAATGTTTATATTCACACAAATAGAACCGCATACCGAAATCAAGATAGTAATGTAGACATAGTCAAGGTGTTTGCTGCATGTTGTTTTATCAATAAAGTACGAGATAAAAGGACAATGGTTTCTTGCCAGGCTACACTAATTTTTTTATTCTATTTATAATAGAAGATGATAACCTTAACATTGGTATACGTAACATTTTTCATTAGAGTTTCTTATGAACTGAATAATGGATTGGGTAGAACACCTCAAATGGGTAAGAAACTAAAATTTATGCATTTGTTTTTATCATTGATTCATTCAAGGATGGAATAGCTGGAATCATTTTAAACATAATATTAATGAAACAATAGTCCGACAAACTGCAGATGCTATTGTAGGTACAGGTCTTGCAGCTGCTGGATATCAATATGGTTTGTTCTTTTCTTATTTATATTTATAAAATATTTTCTATTGTCTATTGTCTATAGTGAATCTGGATGATTGTTGGCAATTGAACCGAGATAGCCAAGGTATTATTCATCCTGATCCTCAAACGTTTCCGAGTGGGATACCAGCTCTTTCTGATTATGTTCATTCAAGAAGACTTAAATTTGGTCTTTATTCAGGTACGATGATTACATGTATTTATTACGTTGATTCATTTATTACTACATATATCAGATGCTGGATTTGAGACATGTGCTAAACGACCTGGTTCACTTGGCTATGAATCAATAGATGCTAACACATATGCATCTTGGAACGTTGATTATTTGAAATATGACAATTGTAATACAGATGGAACTATTCCTGAAGTTCGATATCCAGTCATGCGAGATGCATTAAATGCTAGTGGACGACCTATCTTCTTTTCAATGTGTGGTATGTTCATTATTGAGAAACTTATCTCTGTTAGTGACTGCATGTCATATGTTTAGAATGGGGCGTTAATACACCAGCATTATGGGCAGCTAATGTCGGAAATAGTTGGCGAACAACAGGAGATATTCGAGATAATTGGGATTATATGATGTTTAATATTGATATTGTAAGATAATATTGATGATTTTGCACTAAAATACTTTTTTTTTCATTTTTAGAACAATGACTTTGCTGATAAAGCTGGTCCTGGTGGATGGAATGATCCGGACAGTAAGTAAAGATTTCAAGTGCTATAATTAACATCATTAAGTAGTATACTTATTTAGTGCTTGAAATTGGAAACGGTGGTATGACTAATGATGAATATGTTACACATTTTTCTCTGTGGGCTATTAGCAAAGCCCCCTTACTCATTGGATGTGATATAACTAATATGAGTGCAGCTACTTTATCTACTTTAACTAATCCTGAAGTAATCGCTGTTAATCAAGATCCATTAGGTGTACAAGGAAAAAAAGTTGCTTTTGCTTCATCGCAATTACCCAATGTATCAACTGAGATAACTGTTGCAAATTGTTCAACATCATCAAAAATAGAACCAAAACGTCTGCGATGGACATACAATTCTCAAGACGGAACGATTCGATCAGCGCTCAATGGACTATGTTTATCCATTAATAATTGTAGTACAGCTGAAGGAGCTGCTATTGTGTTAAATGTGTGTCATATTAATGATTCGCAAGCACAATGTCAAGGAAAAAACCAACAATGGATAGTTGGAATATCTGATCAGACTATTATTTCACAAATGAATGGAAAGTGGTAAGTTCTTTTATCATTGATAAATAAATATCAGAACTTTCCATTCATTAGTTTGAATGACAATCTTCACCATGGACCAAATGTTGATGCATCTGCATGTAATAAAATGGATTATCAACAATGGTTGTGGAATTCTACAGATGGAACAGTACGAAGTAAACATGATGGCCAATGTTTAACTGTTTTACAAGAACTTGAAGTTTGGGCTGGTCCACTTTTTGACCATTCACAAGCTGTTGTTTTACTTAATCGAGGTAATAGCGGAAATGAATCAATCACCGTCAAGTGGTCTGATATTGGATTTCCAAATGATCAAGCAGCAGTTGTTCGTGATTTATGGGACCGAAAAGATCTTGGAATATTTACAGGCAGTTTTACATCACCAAATATTAATTATCATTCAGTCATCATGTTGAAAATCACTCCGACACGCAAATGAATACTAGAAAAATACAATTGATAAACATGTCTTCGCACATGATAGAGTGAAAAATGTTATATCCTATTCGATGAACTTTTCATAAAATATGTTATCGTTTTAATCAAATAAGGTAGATCATTAGATAAAATATCAATAGATTGCGTGGCATATATTCATAGTGTATAGAATAATTCGATAGACATGTGTGAAAATTTTAACCGTTCTATCTAGGTACTTTATCTTATTATTATGTTAAAGTCCGATTGATAATTACTCCGTGCCTTCCTACATTCGATTATAGTTGAATTAAATTAGGAGTAGAATTAAGTTTCACTTTTGTTTGAAGTCATTGTTTGTCTTTGTCAATCTTTTTTTCATTAATATGTACAACGTAAATTATCATTCCAAAATCAATCATCGTTCAATAGTTCGTCAAAAAAAAACTGGATTCTGTCAATTGTATAAGGATTTGTTGGAATGAGTTACATACAATTTTATTCATGAAGATTCAAGTTTTAGCGCTGATGTTAATGCGGGTGTCTTTATTACCCATACAACTACACACGCAGGCTCTCTTATTTTGAGCTGTTTACAGTTTTCATGTATAGTTATGGCGAATATCTACGCGGATTTTACATGATCACCGTTTTTTTTTGCCTTAAGTGATACGTATACAGCCACTTACGAGAGTGGATAATTGACCTGGATGTATATCCAATTGTTTAACAAATGAATATCTGGCGTTTGACAAAAATACTTACTCTCAGAAAAGGGTGAGCGAACCTGTTGATGAACGGTACTTGCAGTATTATGAAAAGAGTATTGATTCGACTTCTAATACACACTAACAACGCTATTACGAGTGATCAATAGAATAGTCAAACTTAGAAATAGACTTGACTCTACCGTTTGATGAATGAACTCGAAACACATGTTTGTTACTTTACAGTAAACTTTAAAACATCAAAATCTGGAATTCATTTAGTATCAAAAAGAAACCTCTTTTAAACAGGACAATGTCAACGTTGTATCTTATTAAATTCGATGGAGAATAGAGAGACATCTTCTATTGCGTGTCTGAAATTTACGTAGGGGTCTTGTGTAATATTAAGAATTTAGCAGAGATACTGAGATTTTAATAATGTTGAATTTGATGATCAAATTCTAAATACTTTGATAACTAGTTGTGTTCTGAAGTTACTGATAAAAAACCCATGCACCATATGATAAATAGCATACGTTCAGCTTGACTTTAGAACGTAAAAGCTGAAATTGTGATGTATTCAGCGCAAACAAATTATTTTCAACTAGCTATACAAGGTTGCCAAGTGGATACTTCTGATACCAACCTTTAGGCATGCATTGAAATTGAAGATTCACCAGCAGTTTCTCGGATTTATTTTTTCTCGGAGGATTGACATTATTTTTTCATGAATCCAACTATACATTTAAATGCTACCATCAAACGAAAAAATAAATTAGACTGAAAATTGAACCTTTCTGAATATGGCTCTATTTTGGATACGTTAAAGACTCTTTAAGATACTATTTATTTTTAGAAACTACCCTTCAACCTTATGTTGAAATTCAATTTCAAAAGAAAACTTATCAAACGCGTACACTTGATAGATCTAATCCAAGTTGGAATGAAGAATTTTGTAATCTATTCAAGTATTCGTTTGTCTGTTGGTTTGTTTTAAATTAAAAATTCAAGTTGAACGCTTGCTTTATCAGAAAGTAATAACCATTGATGTGAACAATTTTCTTGTTGATTAACATATTGACAAAATTTCCATATCCATTCATTTTTTTCATTTGAATCATATTGTTTAATTAAATGCACAGTTAATTGTCGTTGTAAGCGATTAAATTCTAGTAACCATTGTCGACCATCACGAGTAAATAATGTCGCTTGTTGTTTATCAGAAATAACTTTACCCCATAAAACAAATTTGAATGCTTCGAGAGAATAATTTTCTTCAATATCATATAATGGTATTAGAGAATTTTGCTCAATATAAATTGGTATACGTTCAAGACTACTTGTATCTTCTTTAACAAATGTATGAGACTTATGTGTTATTGACGTATTAAAATAATTGATCCATTGATTTGTTGAACTTTTTGGAAGCCATAAACGTTGAGTTTGATTAGGAGATGGATCTCTTAAAACTGGTACAACAAATATATTTGGACCAAGAAAATAAGAATCACTAAATAATGCTTCAATATCGTCACAAGATCGCATTAATGTACCATTTCGTCCAAGCGCTGCTTTTGTACCTTCACTGTAAAGATATGGTACAAGTTTATAATGTAAATTAACCCATGATCTATATATATCGGTTGTTTCATTATCAAAATTCCATGGTAAATGTTCACCGCCACCACCATTTTCCATAAATGAACTTAGAGCACCAATGGCTGTCCAACGAAGAAATAATTCTTTTGTACGACCTAAAGGACCAGCAGCAGGATCAGTTTGATAGCCACCGATATCAGAACCGAAACCAATATATCCGCGACGACCACTTTCAAGCATATAACGAAGTGCAGTTTTTAATCCATCATATGTGGCAAATTCATCACCAACCCAACCCATATAAACAATTTCACGTGGAGAAAAATCAAAATCTTTATTAACTGGACGTGACATTATTAGAGCTTCTGGGCCAATTAATTGACGTAAAATTTGAAACGAATCATTATAATAAGCTGTACGATAACGTTTCCATGTTACGAACGGATCAAGTATTTCTATAATATATTGATCAGTAGCATCAACCTATGATGAAGATTATATTAATAAACTTCTTTGCATTCGTTCAGTTCGTAAATCTTTTTATTTTTCTATACGCACATCAATTTTAAGGACTAAAGAAGACACATTCAGAAATATGAGTTACTAAGACAGTGTCACAAACTATCTAACTATTATGAATTTCTTAGAAGAATTGAAAATGTATAGTTCCCTACTTTTGAAATATTCAGTGTTCTAAAAGGTAACAATCGAAAACGAATGCAAGTAACGTATATTCGTTGTATTTTAATTAAATCAACTAGTTTTTTTTTCTGCTGATAGACAATAGATCCAATCTTTTATTTTAACAGCCGTCATTTGTGATTGATATACAGAAATCAATTTTTTCTGAAGAGAATATTAATAAAAAAAAGGCCCGCAAAGGATCAAAGACAAGGGATTCCATATTTTCTCAACCATAGAGAACCGCTAGACTAAAATATATACAAAAGTTTTTGGATATAGTATGTGTTTAATGAAGTTTTCAAATATCTGGATGTCATATGTGCTATACATAAACCTGTAATAATCTGATACTGTTTCGTCGATATTGAGTCAAAATTCCATCAAGACATCAGCAGAAAAAAGAAACAAGTGATCAAGTTTCAAAAACAAACAGAAATATTCAAATGCATTTGCTACATGTATTCCGAGAATTTGTCTATGAATATGCCCATAATCTCTATTGAGACAGTATACTGAACATGGCTTCTTCTGAATTTGAAACATTTTTATATCTAGAATTATTGATATTCGTCAGTTATCTCCCCTCCCAAAATCGTATAAGTAGTTTGAACTGGATAAGAATAAAACAGTTTCGAGGACATGCCAAACTGATCATCGTTTATAAAAAGGAGTTGATTCCTTTCTAAGTCTTCCCACTTATTAAATTATTTGAATATGATTTCAGTCTGACGAAAATCGGGGATAAACCATTCGATATATTGCACGCTATATCAGCAATATACCAGTGTTATGATAAACAAAAATGTGCCACAGACGTCCCACGATGTAAAACTCCCTCATGTAGAATGATTTTACTGTCATCATAGAAAATTCAAAATCTTTTAAAGCGGGAAATAGTTAACTGTATGATTATAAAGGATAATACACCTCATACTTTAAATGCATGAATGGGTCCAACTGTATCTATAAGCTGTTTAATTTGACAGTGCCACCAATTAACAGCACCATCATTAAAATAATTCAATTAAATTCCATTTCCATGTGGCCATTTTATTGTTTTATTAAATAAACATCCATGTTCTTGTGCATAGCCATAATTCGGTGAATCAATATTTATCATGGATACCATCCAAAGAATAATATGAATATTTTTTGAACGAAGTCCATCAAGCATACTTCTTATGTCTGGAAATTTTGTTTGATTAAATACAAATGTATTAATACCTGTAGCCCAGAGTGAATCAATATTAACGATACCAATTTGAATATTATGGTTTATGTAACCATTAAACATGTCTTGAATATTTGCTTGATTTGTAAAAGCACTCTGTAACCAAACCATATGATAATGAGCCCATTTTGCATAGGGTAATGATTCTGGTACAACAGTTAAAGGACAAAATAAAAGAATCCCGATTAATACTAGCATGTTAATATTAAAAATAAAACCAAAACTTTATAAAAGCAGTAGCTTTTTAAATGAAAATTAACATGAGAATGCTGACATCTGCTTTGCTTTTTTAACATCAAAGCTGTTAGATAGTGATTTGACACAAGTTCAATATAACTTCGTCATGAAATACTTTATATAAGTATTTTTCCTCAATTTCATGCTAATTTTCCAAAAATCCACCGTGAACAAGATCAAATCATATGAAAACGGATTGACAGGTATTGGGTTGAATCAATTAAATTCCATTTAGCAGTATTTATATTAATGACCGAGTAAACAAAAAGAAAATTAACAAAATAATCATTCATTTTGATTTATTTTAGTCAGCAGGAGATTATCGTTCAAGTATACCGCATCTATTGATAGGTTATAAAAGAGATAGATGAAGTCAAACGAGATATGAAACACTAAAATAGCAGCCTCAACTAGTGCTCGTTGTGTGTTTGTTACAATTGAACCCCTTTTGCCAACGTCTGAAGCAATTCAACAATCATTAAGATTAGACCAGAAGAAAAAGAAAATCAAATATTGATTTTTAGTCTATGTCAATAGTTGGATAGTACATAATCATCTGAATTGCTTGATAACGCGGTGAGGGTATTGGTGGCAGGACGACACACATTCACACCCTTTACAAAAACTTGTTCTGCATATCGACAATGAAAATCGACAAAAACCGTGTATTCTCATAGTATTACGGAACAGTAAACGTAGTCTTAATTTTCCTATTATGTTGGTCACATAGGTATCGTTCATAGGTGGTATTTGGGACCAGTGTTTCCAATAGCAGGTGTACCAAGCAGAAGTAAAATGTACAGAACATCTGCTTATTCTGATTTACACTTTGCTCTAAAAACCAAAATGTACTGTGTACACTTTGCAAAAACTATTTACACTTTGATTCTAGAACTTTGCCCACTGTATAAGATATTAGACTATGACCTTTGAATTATTTTTGTTGTTCAAACTCATTTTCTTCACATATTTTTGAAAATATTGTGTCAGAATTTAAAAAAGTATGTCTACTTGTCATTTATTCGCTTGTGGACGCAAAGGGGTCGGAATCAGAGGCATAGCTACATTGTTCTTCATTTCAATCACATTTGCGCACTGATTGGTGTGATTCACATAGACAACATAATGTGACGGTGACGGCGCTGTAATGTAAATGAAGAAATACAGTTGATTGAAAACTCCGAGAAAGCCTTAGCCAAATATTTTTCAAGTAGGTGACCCTTATATCTCTTTCACAGTCCTCTTGTCCCTGCTAATTGCTTTCTAAAGTTTAGTCTATATTCATGACTGGAAAACGAACAATACTTTTATTTTTTACATCAAAAAAATTGGATTCAGTACGCTTTGTACACTTTGTTGCCAAAAACAAAGTGTAAACGTACACTTTGTTCATATAAGTAAAGTGTACATGTACATTTTGTTTTAGATTTCTATTGGAAACACTGTTTGGGACTGAAATATTTATGTTTTTATCAGCTGAGAAAGCTCAAGTTGTGCGTGCTCTGATATTTATTTATGTATTTATTAAGAAGAAAATTCTATTAACGCATCGAAGAATTATCAAAGTGTATTTATGATTGATGATTCAATCATCTATTTGATTTATCATCTGTTGTCAGGTGATTTCACAATCTGTTATGCAAAAATTTATACGGCCAGAGACTGATGTTTGATCAATTTTTCTGTTGCGAATGACTTATATTGCATCATAAAAAAGCAACATCCAAAGTAAAACTGTTTATCGATCTTTCTTTGCATAAATAAAAAGCATTACTAAACATCCGAATTAGACTAAATTGCTCATATAAAGCATGTTCGCCAAAAAATTGTTCGAAGAGAACAGCAGCTTTCGGGACTTCTTTTTCGGGAATTATCGAGAATTTTTGTTAAATCTCGGTATTTATGCACAGTCATAGCCAAACTTCTCCACGCTACACACGTACTCCTTTAACATATGTACAATCGGAAACTAAACTCATCAACAATGCCATAGGCTGCTAGTTACGTGTGTTAATGTGCATAGCTTACATCGAATTCGAAAGCAAACCAAGTAGAGAGATCGTAACCATCGCTCCGAATGGGATGGAGTGAGATATTCATCCCATGGGACAAATTTTCTCCATCCGTCCCATCCCATCCCATGGAATTTGAAAGTCATCCCATCCCATCCCATCCCATCTCGTCCCATGGGATTTTCATGAAATACTAAATTCTATCATTTATCATATATATTGCAAAATTTTCACAATGCTGAAAACTTTCATTTTTTCACTTTTCTAATACAATCTATTTTAAAAAATTAAAAAAGAATTAATTTAAATTTTTAAATCCTCGACAACACTAAAAAAGTAATTAAAACAACAAATGCTTTAGAGCCACATTACTCTTAAAAGGACATCGACGTTTTTTTTACGTCACTTCTTGTCTTTCTGATTCGTCGCAACATTCAAGCTTACTTGAGGTCGCAATTTTTCGTCAAGGAGCTGTTCTGAAGCTATATAATTACATAGTGAGGTTGAGCGCAGAAAATAAATCGTATTTTCTATATGAGATTTAGGAGTATATTAAGATTCCCGAAAAAGGAAATTGCCGAAATTTCCAAAGTTTCCGTCAACGCTATAAATACACAGTAGTAAAACCGAAGCTTTAAGAGATATTGGAAATTTCGGATAGATAATTTTTGGAAGCGCCGAACAATCCAAAACCCAAACGCTTGGAATTTCCGAAACGTCCGAATTTTCTTTTTTTTGAAGTCTAAACATTAATGGAAATTCATGAGACTTTTATCACAAATGACTCATCGTGATGATCCGGTAATAGATAGATGATCGAAGAAAAATCCTCAATAGAAAACAAGAACGAAAAATGAGATTGATTCTCGTCAATGTCTACAAACGTCATCTTTTATACAAAATATATCATAATCGAAATATCCATATAATCGTCCCATGGGACGAATCTCTCATCCCATCCCATGGATCCATGTTTCGTTCCAACACGTCCCATGGGATATTTAGGAGAAGTAATTTCGTCCCATGGGATGGGACGGGATGGGATTGTCACATTCCATTCGGAGCTCTGATCGTAACTATTTACGAACAATCAATACCACAGCTTTTGCAATAGGATTTACTGTTTCGTTAATTGCAATGTCCAAGCGAAATATTAAATCAGGAATACATTACATAGTTGTCTCAATAGGTTGCAACTAAGGATGCTACATTACTATTACTGGTAATAAGTAATAACTTATAACGTTATTACTTATTACTAGTATTGTTAATAATTTTGGAAAGTAATAAGAGTAATAAAAGTAATATAGTAATAAGGTAATAAAGTAATAAGTAATACAAGTAATAATTCTAAAAAAGTAATAAAGTAATAAGTAATATACATATACAATAGTACAAATACTTTTAATATTTTTTGGTATTGTACTTTCATACTAATGGATTATGGGAACGATAGACTTCATGTTTAGGACATACAATACTCTTAGTTAACATGCAGAATAGATAGCATCGGTGTATTTTCTAGATTTTACAGACCTAAATGAGCTGAAAAGAGCCTACAATATACTTCAAAACACCAATCTAATAAGTTGCATGATGCAGCAGTGCTATATACGCTGGAAAATTCTTGTCCTCTTTCTTTGCTACTTAAAAACTTCGATACGTAGCAGCATTATAGTATATCAATCTGTACTAGCACTATATTTTCAAAACTGCATGAAAACGGAAGTCCACTTATAAAGAAAAGTTATGAAGTCACAAGATATTGAAGACGTGTTACGTGCGCTCATTGTTCTGTAAAAGACCTTTATTTACGGAAGATAACTGTTATCGAAGACCTATAATGCACATTTCTGTTCTCTAGTTAATAAGGTAGATTCAATTTTGTTTTGAGTAAACATGCATTGTTTATTTTTGAATACCTAACAATAAATAAGGATCAAACGTAACTCGATGAAGTTCTGTTAATAAAAATTCGAAGAACACTATCACACTAGACCACTTTTTAATGTTTTGATAAATGAAAAAAGATTGGATTCAACTCATCTGACCTTATCTTTTGATTACATCAGCTTCTCTGAAGACCATTGAATAGCAAAGATTAGTTGCTGATGATGAAGATCGCTGTTTCCTTTGTATACAATTCCCACAACTTAAAGGTGCTATACTTTCTGGTAGCTTCGCATCCATAACATTATTGTTACAGCGGGTCATTGCGAACATGTTTGTAATAACATCATCTCGCATTGAGATTCTGCTTCGAGAACGACCATGATGAACTCTTTCAATATAACTAGAAGACGATAACATGGATCTTCTCTTTTGAACCGAACTATTATTCCATACAAAAAAAGAAGACACTCGGGTTTTTTTAATTATTTTGGACAGGAATACAATAGAAGGGCGCAGTTTTCACCGTTCAAAACAGCAGACTTCAGAGCAGGAATACACAGGAAAATCAAAATATTTTAAAGAATGCTCCCTTCTCAAGAAATTGAATACGCAGAAAGGAACCCTTTTCTAAGGGCAGCTCGCAAAACTGGGTTTCACTTGAAAATATAATAACTAAGAGAAGGACCATACTCTTCAGCGGAAATTTTCAGGATATGCTATGGGTCACTAGACATGTATAATGGTAAAATTCAGCAATGAAATTTTACAACTCAATTTTTCGATGCTGGGTTAAAAATTCAAGAGATTGAGTTCTTTTCAAGGAAAAGCGAGAAAAATACGAAAGTTACAGCGTTCATATCACAGACATTAGGTTTCAATATGGGTGGATTAAAATCATCAATATATCAACGTAGAAGAACAAATTATTGGCTTTCTAAAAGTCGCCCCGAAATTCCTTAGGAATCCTCTAAAAGAACGTTCATAACGCTTCGTGATCTGATGGATTTACGATCCTGAGCATGCTCTTTGTAAGGTAAAAACCACGCTTTCTATCATACTCCTGTCAATGGTTAGTAAAATTAGGGTTGGCACATTTACTTAACGTTTGCCAAGGTAAGTAGAGTAAATTAAATGCAATGCTCCACCCCTAATTTTAAAAAAATACCCAGGTATCTTCTTTTTTTGAAATGGATAGTAGTTCTATTTTCACTGCTCTTCAAATTTCTGCTATTTCTTGAGTTAGACCTCAAAGGTCTCAGATAACTTAAAGAGTTGCTGCTCCTTGTTGTGTTAATATCAAAATAAAATTTTAATATGAAAATATCGTTGTATCCCTAATTGAATCTGATATTTGAAATCCCCAGCGAGTTAAGGAAAACAAGAAAAAGTTTGATAAAACTTTAGCCAGGAGCCCCGAGAAGCCAATTTATTGGCGAGAAATGTTTTTGGCTAGTTCTTGTAGGAAGTCCCTAAAGAATCCTTAGATACTCCACAGGATCTCTTCTGGGATTCCTTGGAAGACCACCCCAAATATTTTTCTTGCCAATAATTTGATTTCCCTAGGCTCGCAACGGAGATTTCATGACAAATTATTTCTTGCTTTGCTTCACTCCTAGGATGATTCTGTGAATTTCGAGAGTATTCCTGGGGCTACAAATTTGAGGATCGAGTAAGGGTTCGGTGGGGCAAAACAATCTTCAATTTAAACGAGTCCTCGGTTTTCGTAATGGTCAGTACGAAAAATAGCTATTCCACGAACTATGTAAAACGTTTAACGAGAGTCCATAGGTATGAAATGAGATACCATTGCCTGGTATTCTGTTGATCCAAAGATTCAGTGATTTTGGATCTACAAGGTAGGTTGGAATTGATCAGTATTATCGATATATCAGCCCAATATTTCGTCTTACGTACCATATTTAGTGGTTCTTCTGACATTATGCATACTGACTATGGGGAAGAAAGTGGTATCTAAATCATGACACGAACCGAATTTCAAATGCTATATGAATGGAACAAGTCATGAAAAGAAGGACAATGGACTCACACATCGAAAAATAAGGGACGACATAATGTGAATGATTCCTTCTTATTGTGCGGTCACGTTATTAAAACGATGTGTCGCCATTTTTTAATAGGTATTACTAATTACATTTATTACTTTACTTCCGGTAATAAAGTAATAAAAATTTTATAGTAACGAAAGTAATAGTAATAATGAAGCATTATATCGACGTATATTTTGACGGTCAACAACAATAAGAGATTTAGTGTCATTTAAATAGTAAAGTAAACTAAAATTACTATGAAAAGTAATCAGTAATAATGGTAATAAAATGTATTACCAATTACCGAGTAATAGTAATAAAAAGTAATAGTAATGTAGCAGTCTTAGTTGCAACACACGATTATATGTCAATAGAGTTTTTTCAAAAGTCGTCAGAAGTCTTAACCAATCCATTGCCGGTAAATAGCATACTCTACTATACTTATGAAGCATGGCGGGTGAGAACTAAGGGCTAAGTCTGCTAGCGTTTCGTAAGTTTTTTCTCAATTTTGCAATGATGATACCAGAGCTTTTTATAAACATTTCATCGTCGAATAAATCCATGTTTGCTCGTCTGAATTGAATGAATTTATATTATCAAGAAATTCTGTACAGTATAGTAGGCCATAAGTTCAAGCATAACCTGCTAAACCACATGGTGTTTTTGCTTCCATAAAGTTTTTATAGAATTGACAAATTTTCATTGGCGGATTGATACATAGTGGCGAACATATTGATTAGTGCACATTCTATCACAAGTACTGACATTACACGTATCCGATCCATATTTACAATGAGAAACACTATCAGACATATCTATATCTAGTAAGATGATGACTGATTTATGCTTTCTAGTTTATTATATCAAGTATTTAAATTATTCAAATCGACTGTGATACAAATACCGAGAAATTGCACTTTCAGAAGGAGAGAAGAAGCATAGTATTCGAATCAATTACAATTTGTCTAATTTCTTCCCTTCTGTCTATTATGCAGTACTTCGTTATACTTGATAGTGAAACCAATGAATACATTTTATGATTTACGATCTAATTATTTCATGGTGTTTAGTAAACGGTGCGAAAAAACGCAACACACACTAAATGATATTCATGCTGCTGAAGAACGCTTCGTTTAGAGCAGTACTTTCGATTATGCGTTACTACTAGAGTATACTTGGAAGAAAATATGTTTGTTGACTCACAAGAAAGAATCGAATGTAAAAGTTACCCGGGAAGCCCCAAAACTGGTCGAAATGCTATGTAAATGCATTTACTTGGTATGGTTTTAATGCACTTCTGGAAAACATTTCTATCAACGCATGCATTCGAATAATCAAACAAAGCAATGTTAAATATATTTTCTCTTTCTATCGGTTTGAATCAACGCAATATTAAATCTAATTTATCGAATGTACAGTATATGCTCTTTCATTCCCATTGAGTTATAATCATTGATCTATAAAAATATGCTTCATTTAGCATCAATTTGAATGCTGCTATAATAAAACAAAAATGTAAATACAGATTCAGATGTACATGTATATTCGGTTCTATTATTTTAATAAGCTTCCATAATTCAATCTGATTCTCAGACGCTTTTCAGATGGGTAGTCTGGTGTCTCTCAACTCTCTCTGCAAATGAATGAATCGCTCTTCGGGGGCAATATTGCAAATTGTGCTATACAATGATGTCTATTTTCTGAAGCAAACTAGGCAACGACCTTGATGTATAGTTTACTCATTTTGCAAACCGACCGAATGTATTGTTTAAGATGTTCCTTTGGGAACTAAGATGCAACCAAGATCTTTCATTCGAAGGAGCAAAAAACTATATGTTCCACCAAGTCAAAAATTCTTTGAAGGTCGTTGAAGATAAATATCTTTTCTTCCACGAATCTCCCATGAACTTCCAATGCGAGCTATCATTTGGAGAGATGTTAGTTGTTGGGAAAGATCTTGGATTAGTTTAATCCTATTCTCTAAATAATTCGACTCTTCTCTACGAATGAGAATAGACTGACTGAAAATTTCTTAACAATAACTCTTATCCTAATGGACATGCAACCAACTACAGGGACAACAGCTCTGCATTCATGTCTTCGACTTTTCCTCTCTCTAATCTCGTACGGCATCTATAGAGCGAATGGAGAGAAGGTCACTCTACAGCCCAAAATCTTTTCAAGAGATAACCGAAGCAGTATAGATAGACGAATTGGTTATGGGTGTGGGTTTGGACAAAGATACGATCATCAAACAGAGCCCTAACTATTGTCTTTAACGCTCGGACTAGTGTATGGACAAGACTCCGCTGACAACTTCAACTTGTGACAAGTAACGATGGATCTATTCATATTTAAATAATGATTGAACAAGATTCGCACATGCATTTAGAGTAAAAAGAGTTCGGTTTTTTCACCTTGAGATCCCCAACAGTTTAGAAATTGAACCATATGCCGTCCCGACCAAGTATTCATATAATATTCAGTCATATAGACATTTGATGGATAGACGAAAAGTAACCATGTAACAACAGTTGGCATGCCCATTAATGACTCAGCAGTAACTCTTATAAGAAACTCTGTAGTCGAAATGCCACATGGAAAATATGACTGATCTGACTTTCCTGAACTGTAGACAATCGGATAGGGAATATAGCTAAAGGCATAAGCCATCGGTGGTACAAAGATAAATACATGAGTGGGCAGTAATTTCAGAAATGTTTTTATGAACGAACCATTCTCCATACCGTACCGCCGTATACGAATTGCGAAATTAACTACGACTAGTACGGTTGCCAGTAGATAAATGCCAATACCTAAAACAATAAAAAGCCAGATATAAACTCCACGTAGAGTCTCCAAAGCTGCTGGTTCTCTCCAGTTACATTTATACACTATCATAGGGGTAGCAAACGCAGCGGCTAATAATAGCATAACTGCAGTAGTAACAAGGCGTCATGCAAAAAGTATTTCTTGTAAGCAAATTTCTAATATCGACACCCGCTCATGTTTTACTTGTCCAGCATTCATCTTTTTCCCACTTACAAAGATCGTGTCATCTTTTTAATTAAAAACAAACTTTAGAGGATACTGCTCTAACTTTCGATTGGTAATCATTAAGATAAAAGAAGAAGCAAAAACTATATTTCATTGAATTTCGCTTCATTATTGGACAGCCTTTGTTGCCTGATGTAGACAAAATAAATTGTTTACATGAGTCGTATTCAGTTGTGACTCATATCCGGTGGATCTCGTTTTTTCTACACATCTGCAGCAAAAAAATTAGAAATCAGTGGTACAATACCGTCGATAAAAAGAAAACCAACTCTCCAGAACAAGAGATTGATATTTTCCAAAACCATGCATCGATCAGTACAACTTCGCTGAAATCTTTCTCCCATTCTTAATAGGTCATACTTTCTGGATGGTGTTGAAAGGATCGCCTTAGTTTACCATTCATTTTCCACCCGAAACCTATCACTAGGCTACGT
>OENT01001513.1:0-30580 GCA_900239685.1 Rotaria macrura
CTGCAATGGGTTAATAAATTGGTTTCTATAGTCTGTAACGGTGGGAGGGGTGTTGCGTCGTTAGTCGGTTCAGAGGCGCAACTATTGAATATGCTGGATGCCACAATAATGGATTGTGGCGGAGAGTAGATTTAATGAAATAAAGTAGAATTGAATGCGGATAAAGATCCAATAATATATTCAATTTGAACGGAAACGAGGAGAGATGAAGAACTAGATGAGAGAGTAACTGACGAGAGTTACGAGAGAGAGAGAAATATTCGAAATAGATATCAGAAACGCTCGAATGGCGAGTGGAGGATATCAGAAGAAGGAATGTAGGTGTGTCTCAATGAAGAGAGAGATATAAAGTACAGTGAGTAGATGAAGAAGAGAAAGAGACAGTAATTTATTTTAAACTGAATTAACAATTTTAGGCGCAAAGCAATAAGAGAGAAAAAGGGAGGGAAACTAGAAAGAGAAACAAACAAATGCGCAAACAACAAACATCAAGATAAGATCAGTGACGATTAGGTCGTCACAAGGGGGAGTGGGCGTCTGTAACCAGGGACTTTGTCTGTAACGGAGGGTGGGGGACATCAAAATTCTCACTCTTAAACCTCCACTCACTATTTCCTTCGAAAGCATATGTAAGTTCCACAAAAAATCGTTTACGGGTATTAGTACAAGGTTCTGCAATTGAAATCAATTGCCGAACCTAAACTCTGCCATGGCGTGCAGTAACCTCTAAAGGATATAATACTAACTTAAACTTCTATTAAAAGTATCGAACAGCATTAAAACTATATTTACTTTTATTTACGTAAATATATTTACTATTTACTAGTAACTTAGTAAATAGAGTATTTACTATTTACTAGTAACTTGGTAAATATGTATTTACTATTTACTAGTAACTTGGTAAATAGCGTATTTACTATTTACTAGTAACTTGGTAAATATGTATTCACTTATTTACTGGTAACTTAGTAAATACATATTTTCTATTTACTAGTAAAGTAAAGGTAAAGTGCCACCCCTAATTGTGACAGAACGAGCTGATTATATAAACATTTTGTCCTCCTTGATCTTTTATAGATCTGCCAAGGATCCTACAAACATCCTGTAAACACCTTGGAAGGATTCTCTGTTTTTTTCTTGTAGTGACGATTGAATTCGGAAATGTACTTGACGTGACAGAATTTCAAGATCTTTGGATGAACATAAACAAGATTCAATCAGTAGCCTTGACTGTTTACCCCTATTTTTTTAGGTCACAATAGTCAAGTAAGCCGTGAATTTTGACAGAGATGATGAAAACTGATAAGTCAAAGATGATCGCAGTATGTAAGTTGGATGTTGGAATTACACTCACTAGTATTTATAAGTTAAGATCAGGAAGTTTTGAGGAATTCAACGATTCACAATTGTTATCAGATTTCTTAGGAAAACGTTTCTAAGCTTTCACAAACAGAACAAAAGAGAAATGAAGGAATTCATCTACGATATGTAGACCTTTGTTTACAACCCAGTGAAAAATATTCACTGATTTGAATCGGATTTTTCTGCACCATAATCAAAATTAAAATCGATTGATAATTTTGATTATCCTTGATCATGAGGAAACCATTATTTAATGTTGTAACTTACCCATGTGAAATTTTCTAAATGAAATCGGATTATTCTGCAGCAAAATCNGATTTTGCTGCAGAATAATCCGATTTCATTTAGAAAATTTCACATGGGTAAGTTACAACATTAAATAATGGTTTCCTCATGATCAAGGATAATCAAAATTATCAATCGATTTTAATTTTGATTATGGTGCAGAAAAATCCGATTCAAATCAGTGAATATTTTTCACTCGGATGTCACCTAGAAGTCTGTTTCTACATTCATACATTGAGACTCTTCGCTCTCGAGTTTTTTCCTTTTCAAATTTCGTGAAATCAATCATTTCTAGCGAGAGTGAAGAATTTCTCTTTCTTTTTTATGTCGTGAATTCCTAGATTTGACTAAAAAGCTTCCTTTCCATCGTAGGAATTAGATATTTAAGAACAAGAATGTGAAAAAGCATCCATAGATTGTTATCATTTTCTCAATAAATACGTAAGAAAACGATGATCTACTCGAAATTCTTATGCCATTGTTTCACAAACTTGAACTTTAGTTTATGTTGTGAATATTTTTCCTCCTTTTGTGATAATGGATTCTAATTAAAACGAATCAATCAGATGAAATGATTCGTTTAGGGTTGCATCAACTCCTATTCCGACCAATTCGAAGATTTGGAATTGGTTGGAATTGGAATTGGTGAGCATTGGTCAAGAATTGGCCGGAATTTGTCGGAATTTGTCGAGAATAGGTCGAAATCGGTATGTTATTCATATTGTTTCTGTCTAGAAAATTTTCCTCATTGGTGCTTCTACACAGGTCCACACCACGTTTTACAAAACGTTCTCCCGGGAAGTTTTAAGAGAGGATGCATCAGACCACCGAGAATCACCATAATATAATTTCTCGTAACACCCCATTTTTTTATTACATTAGATTCTACGTGAAAACTAGGGTGACCGAAATATTTTTAGACTTTTATGTCTAATATTCACGGAGTTATAGCCATTTCAACATAAGTCTCCCTCAAACCTGCTGAAAAAATAAAATTTTGAGGGCGTGGGTGTACGTATTTGGATGTGAGTATGAATAATGAGAGTAACCAGTCACAGTCACAGGCATCTAGATGCAGAACCACCCCACACCCATGCCCAGATCCAGACCCACTCCCAATCATCAAAATAATCTACCCTATCAGAAACCCTTCAAACGGTAGATGAGACCAATTATGGACGTTATCTACCCGATCATAAACCATAGATGGATTCTAAATGGTTGCTTCACGCGTGCATATACCCTATCACAAACCTATGCAACAGTTTAGCAGGCTAATGATCGCGTAGATCTACCCTTTGAAATACGTCGTAGTAGACTGAACAAAATTGTTTATGAAATTGATAAACCCGTTTAAAGGGTTCATTAAAGTGCAATGTAGAGCATTCTCTTTATCGTTTCTGAACAGCAGAAACGCTGTCACAAATCCTTTGAGAAACACCTTATGAGGGGTTGTTCACTTTAAAGAACCCTTTTCTCAACCCATTTTAAAAGGTTTGGGACACGGTTCAGGACTTTTGGAATAAACGCCTTCAAGGGTTCACACTACGTTGAACTTTCATAAACCCTTTTTTCGTTTCTTATTCTAAGCTGTTCTTTTACAGTGTAGGCATACTACGGGCGGCACCAGTGGGGGGAGGGGGGGGGGTAAATGCAATTTTTGACTGGGCGAGCAATGAGAAAAAGTTTTAGTACAAACTATTTTGTACAGAACCTTTTTTGGATTCGTAAACAACCTTTTGTTTAGAGTGCGACGTCTATACTTTCCAAAAGTATGCCTCACAAATTTACTTCTCTCCTAGACAGCCACAAACAGATTCGAAAATGCAAGACAAAAGTTATCTTCATTTTACTTCTTTTTTTATTATCTTAATTAAAAGTCTTCAATAACTTCTTGCTCAAAACATTACCTTTTCTCGACAAAATAGTCAAGCACACGGAAATTTTTAAGGCTTATTATTATCAACACAGAAACAAACGCGACCACCAGGAAATTTAATAGCCTCATGAGCGTAAACACCAAAATGAAAATGACAGCACGTATAGCCATCACGACGCTTGAAACTCTTGTAATAAAGACCATTGAGCCAACGACTCCGATCATCATCCTTCCAATGTTTATAACTGCAGATCCATTCCCAGATATCCGCATCACCAGTATAGTACCGATCACGGCAATAGCCGCAATTGGCACAAGGACGACCGCCACAATTGAGTTCCTCGTAAGTACCTGGTGCAGCAAATTGTTGCTTTTCTAAATAAAAGTTACAAATATTAAAAATATTGAAACGATAAATGCTAATGTTGCTTTTTTGTGAAACATGACTAACAATAATAATGAAAGATTATAGCAACGCTACTTGATTTCTCATCAACTTGTTTTGCAAAACTCAATATCTGTCTTCAAATAGTGAGTACCTCACTACGGAGAGGGCGAAACATTTAGCTCTTAATCTCTCTCCATTTGAATCTATAGGTAGATAAGAAAAATGATTTGACTATGTCAATACGACTCATTATCTAGAACGATTCCGATTTCCGCTTCCCAATCTAAATTATCACCTTTTTTTATTTCGGCGTAAAGTTTTGCCTTTCAAGAAACACTGCCAATCAAATGAAGAAAAATAGATTTCATTAAGATCAGATCTCTTAAATATACGAGTTATAGATCTACAAAACAATAAGATCTTTCACTTAAACTTTGCTATTCGATACAATACTTTCTGACCTACATTCCTCTATTCGTTCTAATACTTTTTCTAACTTTTCTCTGGAGCATACTCAGATTTTTTTTAGGATTAGGATTATTTCTGAAACTGTAGAACTCTCTTGAAGTTCATATTAAAAACGTTTACTATTTCGATTAAAAAACAAACTTAATAACTAAAATTATATTTGTAAGCTTGAGTATTAGATTCTGGGGCTCAACAGTGTCGTACACTGAAAACTGAAAAATAGGCATTATTTCTGAAGTGCTTCGATCTGAATTGGCTAAAATGAAATTGTTATTTTCTCTTTTGAAAATTTTAGTCTATGATAAACAGAACTATTTCGAAAATTGGAAGTACTAAATACAAAAACTATCCACAATGATCCCTGTGATTGAATAATCAATATGATCGAATGGGGTTTCGGCGACATTTCTACGGTGAAAGGTTTTAATCTAGCACGACTACAGAGTAGGATTCATGTTAAATTGAAACTAAATCAAATTCCAACGACATTTCCAATCAGGCCTGAAACTGCTTGAGAAATGGTAAACCGGTCTCTGAAAGCAAATGTTCAATTGGTGAAATCTTGATGAAAACTAGATACAAATTGGCAAAAAACTGACTATAACTATATAATCGATTAGGAGTGCACGTAAATGACATTCATAATAATGCATCATTTCAAAAGAGGCCTTAGAACAAAAAATTACGATACTATATTTTTTGAGCACTCTTTTTACTCATTTTGACGGAAAAAATGGAATGGCTTACGTTTTGTGGTCGAAATTAGGATTAACCAGGAAGATTTCTCAAACGTTTAACATAGTGAAATTCCAATGTCTACTGGCCCTTTCGAAGTTCCAGTGCTCTCTCCAATTCCAATTCTTAAACCTAAGTCAATAGAAGTAATAGGTGCAATCTTGAGGTCCAAATCTAAACGATATCCACATCTAGGAACTAAGTTTGACTTCTATCCGAATCCAAATTTGAAAGATTGGATGTTAAATCCAAAATCTATTCAATGTTTATTGTCATCTCCGCAAGAGGTTCTATCATATTCAACTATCATCTTCTTCTCATATTTAACATGTTGAGCATGAACTGACAACCACTCATTCCTTTGAGTAGATCAGTCTTTCGTGTGATCTCTAGTAATAACTTAAACCTTTGTGTCACCCTTGACCTCAAATTTTCTATGGATACAATTATTGGTTGAAACAAGCAGAAGAGTTAGTAATTCTATGATCTATATGTTACCCAAGCTGCCACTCGATAGGCATTTCGAGGTATCGATTTTAGACTTTCGCACCCATCGAAATGTAAAACATACTGCTCCGATTCTCACTTTCCGATAGGTGGAGGGCTAGGCGATGGGTAGAGAAATTGTGAAGTTTTCGATGCCTCGAAATAATTTTTGCGAGAGCTCAAGGTAAAAAGTTTTTTTTAAACATAGGTATATAGAAGTCTTATTTTCGGTCCATCGGAACCTATCGGATAATTTCTAGGAAACAGATTTGAATATGATTACTTTCGTTTTATAGTCGTTGAACATCTAAACTAAATATGAATTGTTTTTCTAATTTGAAAGCGGTCCGCTCAGTTGTGAAGATACATTGAGTTTATAATTCATTTTGAAATCTTTTATCATTTATAATTTCACAAAAATATGTAATTTGATTTATACTGACTTCTCATATTTAAGCTTTGAAATCCGATTCTATTCTTAACTGCAAATACATACTAAGCAAATAACTCATGAAATATCAGTAAGCGATGGATAAATATTTTTTTCAAGATGTAAATAGTTAATATTTTGCGAAACTTGCTCAGGTACTGCAGCTTCAGAAATCGAGAATTTTCAGTATGCATCTATATGTCGGTCCAAGTATTTTTTAACTATTCAATATTAAATATTGTCAACAAGCACACGAAAACTGGTGACAATATATCTTCAGTTTTTGTATAATTCTCAAATTGGCTCGATGAAATTCGAATACACATGTCTTTTTGAATGAGTTTTATGGAGTCAGAATTGATTTGAAGATTAGAGACCGATACTACCTTAAGTTTGTTTGTGATGAAGTACTCGATATGGATCCTTGTACGCGTTTATTTTTATCGAGTACTTCAAACTTCAGTAATTACCAACATATCTATAACTTTCAGATAGGTCGATCACATCTTTCGGATAGGTTAATTTTCGAGTACTCGTCATACGAGGGGTTTGGATGAACTCGAAATCGAAACAGAACGAACAAAAAAATACATTTTACACTTTCAAGGGGTCCTCGTTGCCATCGTATGAATTTTATTGTCTACTTGGGTAAGACATTGCTTCATTTTCATACCTTGCAGTATTAACTGCGAAAATTTACTCTGAAAATTATTGATTGACAGAGTGAGGGTATGAAAACCTGGCCTAGTACTTCATGATTCTAACGTTCTAGTTCGTTTACTGTAATTTTCTTATGAACTCTTCTATTCATTTATCCCATTAATCTCTTCTTTCTCTTCGTTCGTGTTCAACATCAGCGCTTCGTTATTCATTAATTTCGTTTCTATTCCTTATTTCATGCATAAGTTGAATAAGCTTTTTAAAATATGGGTTTAAGTCAAGTTCAAATGATGATTCATACTTACATATAACTAAATCCACCACGCATCGTAAGCTTTTAAATGATACCAGATTTTTCGGTGGTCGAAACGTCCAATTTAATCAGCATTTTTACCTTGAACAAACATCTATCACATGATACTCAGTGAGTTGGAAAGACAAAAAAAATCATTTCCATGTAAATGATGTGAAAACACATTAGGAAAAACATGATATTTCCAAGGGGGGAAAAGCGATACTTCATCTACTTCAAAATTGTTGAAGTACAAGGAAGTACGATGGAAGTAAATGGAAGTAAATGGAAGTACAATGGAAGTAGGATGGAATTAAGTTGAAGTAAGATGGAAATAAGATGGAAGTAAGATGAAAGTACGTGCTCCTGCAGTATTTCTTTTCCCCCTTGGATATTTCTGATTATAAAATGATCATATGCTTTCATTTCTAAAAAATGTATCGATTAACAGTAGCATGTTAATCAAAGTCAGGCAGTAAATTTGAGTTTTAATGAAATTCACTGCATAAGATTGATTTCGAAATGAAATTCATTGTAGGGTTTCGATTTTTAATGGAACTCGTTGCGTGACTTGAATTTTGAATCGAATCATTGCACAACTTTGATTAAGATGCTACTTTGAATCGACGATATTTTTAGAAATGAAAGAATGAATCCGTTTGGCTATTCGAAACGACAGTTTTCATGTTTTTCACATCATTGACCCAAAAGTCATGAATTTTTTCTTTGATTTGTTAAGTCATCGAGTAGTATTTATAATATGAATGAGAAACAGGAATATGGAGAAAAAACACATGAGAGTGGAATACGTTAAGTCGTGCATAACCTTGTCTTGAGTTCCGAAAAGATACAAATACAGTTTGAAAAACTGAGAGAATGTAAAATTTGGGGTTTCAATTTTACGACGTTTTTCCTAATAAAAGTGCCATTTAGGCTAGACAAAAGGACTAAACTCTAAAAGAACGGTAGCCTCTGTCCAAATGCCACATGCCTATGAAAGAAAAAGCGCATGGAGAATACGTAATTAGAGAGTGATAATGAGAAGGAAAAGGAAAAAGTCCTAGTGTGTATTTCTACTAAGATATAATGTTTCAATTCAATGAACCATTATTACGTTATGTAATTACTTTTGTGCAACCGTCAGCCTACACAACAGTATCATAATAAGACTTAAAATGTTCCGATTTTTGTCTGAATCTCTGATTTTTTCTCCCATTTTTCCTGTCTATTTTCCTGATTTAGATATATGCATCGCTGCGAACCCTCAATCAGGCGAAGTAAAATCTTGAGGGCGTGCTCCTTCCAACGAAACTAATTCGAGATTTTGATAGCCTTCAATAGCTTGATGAAGTTTGCATAGCTCCTCGCCAATATCAATAAAACGATCAAAGCCAACTATACCTTTAGCATTCGCCATTTTATCTATTATTCGTAATTTGAATAGCAAAACTTCTTGAATGAAACTGAAACAAATGCTTTTTTATGCATCCTTGTTATTTATGTAAATATTTTATGTGGGTTTTTTCTCTCGCACAGAAACAGAAACGAAAAAAATCAAGGTTATTTACCACTCCCCTTTTATGTGCATGGAAGTCTTATGTACACGATCTAAAGGGGTTTCAGATATACACAACTTTATGGCACCCCATGTCACCGAAATCGTGGTGATTTTGCCGCTTCCGAGAAAAACTTAGCTGAAAATCACCAATAATCAGATTCATTGTAAAAATTGCCCATGAAATCGAATATTATCGCGATATCGATAGAAGAGCTGATTAATCATAATCGCAAAAACATCAGAGTGATAACTCACGATTAATTGTGATTTCTTTTTATAGACAGGAGCGAAATATTTTATTTATTTTAAATTTGTACATAAAAATGTTTAGAATAAAAGTATCAACCTCATAGAGTAGTTCTGGATTTGGATGTGGATGTAGGTGTGGATGAGGGTGTGGGTGAGTGTGGGTGTCGGTGTCGCCTTGAGGGTCGATGAGGGTAAGGGGTTGATGTGGATGGGTGTCTGTGTGGGTTTCGGTTTGGGTAGCAGTGTGGGTATCAGTATTGCTGCGTGTGGTTGTGTACTTCAATGTGGTTTTGGCATCGAATCATAAAGCCTAGTACACCCGCAGAGGCACACCCACCTTCACACCCAAACCCACACCTTTGACGAAATCAGTATTATTTTGAGTAGCATTGGTTATCGGGCAACAACTACGGCGATCATCTTCCAGGAACTCTCATTTACTTGGAACTCAATGAGCTCAATGGGTAATTGTACTCTATGAAACAACACTCTGTTGATGAGCACAGTACCTAATGTATCACGCATTTGTGTTGATATTATTAATTGCGATAAGATGCGGATATATCCAATTAAGCTTAGAAGTATCGAAACGAGTTATGTACTTGATGTAAACAAAACATAACTATTCATCATTAGATCAGGTTTTCTTTTTTATCTATTCACGTTTCATCCTTAAAACAGATCTACTGAACAGAAGTAGTTTATATCAAGTACAGTACGATAATAGATTTTATTGCTTGTTTATTCTTGAACAAAGGACTGTTAGTTCATTTCATACTTGAACATTCAGGCTCCAAAGATTTTTATATGATAAGTTTGTGATGATTATTTACATGATTGAGAAAGATGAAATTTAGTAGAGATAAATGATCAAAAAAATCTTTTCTTTTCGTTGAGAGTATACAACTTTCTCAAACTTTACACGATGAACTGCATTTATGTTAAATATTTTCATTATTTTCGATCTACGATTAAGTTTTGATTCGACTTACACAATAATCGATCGAGTTGAAAATAGTGTATAATTTAAATTCAGGTTTAACCTTGTTTTCATAAGGAAAAAACATCTTGTAATTCACCTAGCATATCTAAGTATAGACATTTCGTTGTAAATATATGTCAAAGTCAAACAAATTTGGAATTAAATCCAAAGTAATTCTATTGTTTCAAACACGTCGGGATGAACTGGAGCCGCCGATTCAAGTGCAATTCTTTGAAATGAATCAAGGACACATACGAGTATAATAGCGTGTAATATATTTGTCTCTATGGATACCGTGACCTTTGAACAATGTAAAATTTTCGTTTCTTTTTACGATTCGGTTGACCGATTATGTCAAGTTAGGGTACATATACCAAATAATTATTAATTCCGAGAGAGATTATTCAAAATAGATGTTCTATGTGAATGATAGTGTTTTATTGAAAAAAAATTAATAAACAGGATAAATAGTACTAAAATGTGTAATTAAATTTCTTAATGGTAAGTCGCGGAATTCTTGTCTCCACATAAATTCTTCCGTCTAAAGATGAATGAATCAATAATTGGCAAACATTCTGTCTATTCTTCTTCATCTCTTTAGATAATCAAGTTCTTTTTATAGCTAAACATGTACTTTATTAATATCCCAACATTCCCTCTCTTTGACGTTAATTATTTTCTTCAGAATTATATCCTATTCACATGCCCCTCCGTTCGTTGACATAGGAAATCTATTTTGAATAATCTCTCTCTCTCTTTCTATAATGGTGTGCTCATAAGCCAATAGATATTCATTATTTTGTTCGTTCTCTTATACACATTATAGTATTTTATTTATTCTGACTTCTGTATTAATAAATCTCTATTCTACTTTCATACAGATCGAGTTGAAATTTGTTTGTCTTCTCGTGACATCATCAATACTATTAGTAGGTGTATTTAGTCAGACAATACTAGCTTGAAATTCAACATTTTGTGAAACACGACCTGAAAGGAGTGTTGAAGTGTTTAGGGTAGAAATTTGGACCCTCCCCCCTCCCCCCCCCCCNCCCCACCATCACAGACCGCTAACGACAGGTGCCCTCCTTGCGACCCCCATTGCCATCACAGATCGTTACCGATAGGTGGTTCCCCTGTCGAAGACTGTTAACGAGAGGATTGAAGACCGTCGCGCAAGTGATAGACGGTCCCAAATGGGGTCACGGAACGTCATCGATCTTTGGTACAGGATGACAGAATGTATGGCACTAATTTCTGATGAGAGTAAATTAGCTCCTTCTTTATTCCAGATCTGTTAGGTCAGTGAGAAATCATGAGTAAATGGCTAGCAGGGTTCATGGAAGAAAGCAAGATTTCTGTGACTGATAAAAACAATTACATCGTGTTTCACATTTTTAATCCCGTAAGGGATTGCGCTAACAGCTTTTATTTGAAGAGGAAGGGGTAAAAGGGCTTTGATATTTTCTGGAATTTCTTTTAAATTTATCGTATATCATTTTAAAGATAAAAGAAATACGTTAAATGAAATAAGGAATTTCTATGATCACATTCATGAATTTTCCAACTTTTTCTGCAAAATGTAGGACATTTGATATCAGATATAGTGAAATATTTTATTTAAACAAATAAAATGAAATTGTATTTGTTTAGATTTCCTTTTATTGTTTTTGATGATCGTTTATATAACATTTTTCATCGTAAAATGAAATTCATTTATCGAGTGTCATAGTACATCATTTAAAAAAGTCTTTTGTATTAAAATTTGCTTATTTTCTTGTTAGGTTTGAGTCTAATCGATCTAATGGTAGAACCGAGTACAGTATCATGTCAATATGAGAGAAAAGAGTTGCTTCTTAAGTCTGAAATTTTTTGGCTTTTGCTGTCTTTTTGATTTGATATAAAGGTTTATTTTCATACGAACAACTTTCAATAATACTACTGTCATATGAAACACTCAGCCTCACTAAAGAATTGATGTCTACTGCCAAATAAGAAAAGTTTCAAAACAACTCAATTTATATGGGGAAATTTGTGCTCTGTAAATGAAATAGAAAATCACGGTTCGTTGACTATCAAGACATGAAGCTCCTGATTTGAGGATTCCAAATGTTTGTCATCTATCATGGTTACACGTACTGGACATCCGCCTAGTTACTCTCTTGTTTCACGCTGATGAAAATCTCATATTCACATATTTGTCATCACTGTGTAGTTCACGTGGTAAAGCGTAACTTACAGCCAGTACTCTATATAGTTTTGAGGTATCAAATATCGATGTTTGCTAACAAGTTGAATTTGTGACATATTTAACTGTGAACAATCACTTAAGAAAAGAATACAAATACGAAGTGTGTTATAATGTATTAATTTAAAAGTTTTGACTTTATAAACAAAACGATTTCATTTTATTATTCTATTTAAGAAATTAAATTTTAAACAATTTAAATACAAATCGATCAAAGCTTCAGTAATATGGTTGAGAGCGCTGCTTCTACATTGCCTGCTGCTAAACAATCTATATTAAGTGAAGATCCTTACATAAAACGAAAACGTAAAATTATTATGATCATATGCGGCATTTTACTTGTGAGTTTTTATTTTCATTACTATTTGACAATAGTCAATAAATATTTATCTCTTGTGAAACACGAACTGACGACAGTGTTAAAGTAACAATTTAGAGTAGAAATTTCGGGCGATAGCTGGCTGTCGTGTCACCGACCGTTACAGAGAGGAAACGGTACAGTGACAGATCGGTAGAAACAAGGTTCTATCCTATCACAGACATTTCAATCAATTAATTATTTACTTACCCATCAAATATAGTGAGTGACCTCTGGAAAATATTATACGGTATCATTTGTATCTAATATGTAATCCGGATGAATATATAGTATTACCTTGTTGAAGTTCTAGTGTCACGTGTGCAATGATGAATAAACATGCCACAGTATACATAACAAGATCAATTTTTAATGAATTACCAATAACAACTACATCATATTTCATACTTCATTCCAGCAGAGATTGCGCTAACAGCTTTGTTTTGTTTATAATGAATAAGAATCAAGTTGAATTTTATTGCAATACTTCAAGAATAATCTCTAGATATCTATATATTTATATGAAAATGAATAAGTCGCATATTAAATTTTATAATATGTCGAGATTTATGATGTTTCGAAGATTCGATAATTACTGCAACATATTTCAGAACCCATTCATGGTTCTTAAAATACAGTATAAAATTTCCGTTGAGTAGATACCCGGGCATATCCACAGCATTCCAAAAGCAAACACCTGAAAGGTAACAAACTTTTCTCCTACGCATCACTCAGAAGTATTATTCAGTAAAACCAAGCAAAGGGTTGAATATTCATAAATAACTACTAATGATAAACGTTTTGACAATTTTAGAAGAGAATTTTATTCCAACATTATTCGAATGAGTTCAAACAAGAGAAAGTTTATCTGAATTATTGTAAGATGTACTGAAACAAACATTAATATTAATTTGTTTTTTTTATAAAACTTAACACAAGGGGAAAACAATTGAGATTTCGATTGTCACGTCTCTATCATTGACGACCGCTATTTCCCCAATGACTAAACATAATTGATCTCAATAAAACGATTTTATTGTTCTATGCATCAGCGACTGTCATACGACAGGGTAAATGTTTTTGTCCTGATAAATTTTTTAATTTAAACAGTGTTTTGAGATAAATTTTATAATCAATACTATTGATGTTATGAACAACTTGAACAGTTATCATTACTAACTGATCTTAATTATTGTTTTGTTACCACATTTAGAGGCCAAAATTTTTATATTTTTGATTGGGAAGAATTTGGCTCATGACAATTTCAACAAAAAGATCGGAGAGCGTTGCTGAGCGAGACTCTCCTGATGCTCTGCCTGCTCTGGTGGTAAGGAAAAGATATTTGTATGACACATCCTCCGGGCGTAAAAGGTGCCGTGTGACATTCTCTGTCATGTGGACTATCGGTTTTCAATTCTTATTTTATATTCTTTTTTTCGGTTGTTTCTGTGTATAATACAATTCATACGTTTTTTGCAAGCACTGAAGAATATTGTTTATTCCCAATGACACGTTATCAACGCATTCATCAATATTTTATTGGTATTGCCTTGAATGGCTTTGCATTATTTGTCGCTCATAAATATTCTGCAACAGGTTTATGATTGGTAGGATTTATCTCTCGTTTCGTATTTTGTTTTATAGAAAACTAGTATAAGTATGCATTAAACAAGTCGATTTCATTTGAATTTAATGAGAAATTAAATTTTTCCAACGTTGGGAATTTCTCAATGGAATAAAAAAAATTTTAAATACTATTATTATTTTCTATTAAACGATCGTTATTTCTTGAAAGTTGAGTAAAATAATTGAAATGTGCTACACGAAAATGAAAGTAGAGATTCAACGATGTTAATTTGTAATGAAATCATGATTAAAATTTCATTCAGAATTGGAGAACATCAGCAATCGGATATCAATACACTCCTCTTATTCAACGGTGTTTTGAATCTTGATAAGTTTTCATGTTCTTTTTATTCTTTTGAGATACTAGATCTGCAAGTTTATAAGCGACAATTTGTCAAAATATTGTTTCAGGAAAATATTCGTATTAAAATTTCTTATGGATATGTTTAAATTTTAGATTGGTTGGTTTGGCATTATCGAATTGGTTTGTATTGCATTTCTAATTACTATTCGTATGTTTCCTGATGCCGCAAGTTCAATTTCCGCTGTGTTGTCTGATATATATTCAACTAGGAAATCATGTAGTAGTGATGATCTGACAAATCAACAAGCAGAATCCTTCGTGTGTATTTTAGGTTTCACAGCTGGTTCTATTCTTAAGGTAAACATTTTGTCATATATTTCTATTGATGTTATATTTATTTTCCTTTGTAGATGATCGTTGTTATATTCGTCTTCAAACTGGTCAAGCATATTCATGCCAAAAGCACTCTTGTCGTTACACAAATCGAGCTTCCCGTTTACTCAATAATTTAATTAGTATTAAATTGTTTTCATTTTCATGTAGTATCTCTTGTTATAGTTGTTTGTTTTTTAGAAAATCAGAGACTAGTGTCTAAAATGTTTTCTTTTTTGATGAATTATTCCATAGAGGAAATATATGCATAATAAATATAAATCTCATGTACTTCTTCATCGAAGAAATATATTAGACCGATAGGGAAAAGGTGGTTGCAATCAATGGTATGAAAATCGTGGAAAATTCATCGGCTATTCGACTGATTGCTACGCATGCTACTTGATATCCACGCGACTCTTTATCGGCTATTTTGGTCAGATGCCCAATCCATTATTTCATTTAGGTGTTAACGTTTTTTTTTGTTGACTTTCCTGCAGTCATTTAATTAATTGAACAGCCCAATGGTTTTATTTCTGTTTTGTAGAACTGACTTTGATTTTTTATGAGATGTCACAAACGAATTGTATTCTTTCACGATAATGTTCATAAATGTAGAAAACTGACGAAAAAGTTTTCTTTCAAAGCCCCAATGCTGCAGGGTGATACTTACGGTGCGGGTGTGGATGAGGTCAGATATGATTCAGATCACCAACTACGCTCAACTCTTCGCATATATATAAATATTCAGACAAGAGCTGCATCAGATTGACATCTAATCAGCGCATTTCAAACGGTTGAAATGAGCATATTTCCAATAAATAGTCAGCATGCAAGTGGGTAAGCAAGTAATTAGGTGGTTTTGATAGACGCTTTGGCAAAAATTTCATTTCATTGAATGGGCGTGAATGATAATCTGTACTGATTGGATCCAATGTAGAGTAGGCAAATCTTATATCATTTCTCAGAACATCCTTAAAATCATTCTTATCAAATAAATTATGTTCAGTTTCTTTTGTCCTTTGTGAACATGATTTCAATTTCTCCTGAGCCGCGGTTCAACGCTAGATCGGTAACTTGTGAATAGAACAGCTGCTGTCACTGTAAGTGATGTTTTGTATTTAATAGCCAGCCATGATCGATTCTTCGTACTAGTGACCAACATAATACACCTTCTACATAGTTTGCAGTCTAATCACGATAATACAATAAATCTTGCCTACAAATTTGACGTTAATTACTAAAATATTCACTATCTATGTAAGCACCTTCAAGATAATAGTACAGGTATATGGAACTGCTTGTAAACATTAAGTTTAAATACTTCGATAGGAATTCATTACAAACACATTGCATATAAACGATGTCATATATCAAGCTAGTGGTTGGTGCATATGTCATTGGGGTAACTTTTGATAGCTGAAAGATGCCTTTCGATAACTCATCTAACACTATGTCATGACGATCATTAATAGTGAGTTGGCTTTCAGTTTTCTATATTTCTCCACTAACGGTTATCCGTTGAGCAAAGATATCGGATGAGCTCAATATTAAAGTACACGAAAGTTTATAAAGATACACTTGATCGTACAATAACAGAGTGTGTCTAGTGAATAGAAATATTTCAATCGATATATCGAATATGATGGAACGATAAGCATACAGTTCAGCTGATTTACCTATAGAATTTTTCATTGTTCAATAAAAGTATAAGCATGACAAGGTACAACTATCTGCAAAAGTTGTCGAGCTGCTAGATGCAGCCATAACTATATCGATATGAGAGTATGATAATTGAACTGGATCACATTTTACTATCTGTTTAATTATTGCACGTTCATACATCTTCAATAAAATAAGTCGTTCTATTCTTTTCAAAAATCCATCTTTATGAACTGTGTTGGTGTATTGATGAAATACGAATGATCTACAGATGATACAAGACTGTCGATAGATGCGGCGTACAGATGAGAAAGAAGAGCATTGTGCACATAATTCAATGATTGTACGGGATCGTTATCAAGTTTGAAAATCATATGACCTGGATTAGATTCATTTTTATGCATTGGCTAGAGATTATCGTCATGTGAGAATCAGTTGAAGCTCTTGGAAGCTTTTTGAAATTTGAACTTTACTCGCTTGACAATTAAAAGTTGTTTCTTGTTTGAATATGCATAATGAACGTCGTATCATCTAATTTCAAGGAATTCAACCACAATGTTCTCATAATATCCAATATCATGCCAAAATCCAAAACTGATCATAGATTTTTGTTCAGTATTTTAAGCGTCCCGATTTTCAAGTAAAATCTACCATAGCGTTCATCACAAGATTCTTATACTCTATATGTGGTTAAACTGAAAGAATGCGAGCGATTTAGATGCAGAAAAATAATTTCAATTTCTATAAGAACGAATGTGTGCCGAACGTATTTAATTTTATTCAATTCTCCATCCATATAGATTATTTACTACGAGAATTACTTGTTAAAATTTGATAAATTCAAAGTAAGAAAAATCTTCTGAAAAATCTTACTCTTTACAAATCAGGTAGATTTTGGGCATAGGTCCAGTAAGTTTTACCTCCCAATTTGTTCTTTTAATATATATATATATATATACATTTCGTGCTTCAATCAATCAAATTGATCTTCATCGGAAAATTCTATCGAAGGAATTAAGTAAAATAGACCATCATAAAGGTGACTAATATAATTGTCAAATCTATTATGTCTTTTCTTTCTCTCCTTTTTATATTTTAATACTGGTAAGGACAATCCAAAACAGAGAATTCCAGTGTATGCCGTCTTTTTCGTACCAATATTACAATAGTATAAAAAGGAAAGAAAGAAAGAGAAATAACAGATCTAAAAATTGTGTTTTGTCCCCTTTGTAATTGTCTATTGTACTTAATTCCTTCTATATTATTTTCTGATAAAGATTAATCCTGTTGTTTGAAACTCCAAATATTCATATATCAAAAGAAACAAATGGAGGTAAACCTCATATTGAAACAGAAATCTAATTCATGTAAACACATATGTTTTATGAAATACATAAAATAAACATTTCGTCAACATTTACAGAAACTTTTTCCAAGTTTGCTTTACTATTTTAATTAGTTCCATCTCTTCGATCGTATCGTTGATCAATTGATTTTATATTAGTATAACCTTGTTGATTTGATACACCCACGGAATGTCTTATTAAATCAACCATATCAGCCGGTGATTTAATCGTATCAGTCAGCCGTATAGCGTCAATAAAAACACTGTATCTATTGATTCCTTTGATATCTTTTACACATTTTTGAAATTCTTCAACGACAGTTGGAGGTGGATAGCCATTTAATTGATCCAAAAGTCTGAAACAAGGACAAGGAAAGACGGGCACAATTCTAGACACCGCAAGATAGTGATGGATGACGAACTATCAAATCAATAGAAGATGCTTACTGCTTTACACCAGGAAAAATAAATGTTTCAGCCATTTCCAAATAAAATACTAACAGATGATTGGACACTTTTGTTGCTTGAAATAGTTGAGGTAAATCTGTCGTTTTTATATACAATAAATTTTGAATAGGACAATTCTTTTGAATCCAATAGATTTGTCGAGCAAAGTATTCTTCGTAGACATATGTTTTGATATCGTTAAACTCATGTTTTGTTGATAATGCAATTTGTATCAAAAATTCACCAATATCTGGCACTGCCTTTTTATTACGAGCCGATGAGTTTTGTATGAAATTTCCCACATTCCAATTGATTATTACATCTAATTAAAAAAAATTAAAAGCATGAGCAGAATACTCGAACGAATTCTTAATTAGATTTTATCCTACTTAATACTGGATGCATGTCAATAAAATGCATCAATAGACGTAAGAAATGACAATATGCTTCGATTGCTTGTGTTGATTCATACATCTGTCCATTAAATAGTCGAACAGATGATTTATTCATTAAGGCAGTTAAAACACTCAATGCTATAGAAGGAGTGAAATCATATCTGGTGCTTCCATTCGCAGTACCATTGTGAATGACACTAATACTATTTTGAATAATCATTCGTCCTCTCTCAAAATGATCAGAATTAATATACAAAGGTAACCAGTGATTATAATCGGCTCCTGTGACAGAGCGGAAATTCATTGTTTCATAAAAATCTAATTTTTGACCACCCGATCTTTGTATTTCTGCTATATATGCATCGTAGGAGATGAGTTCCAAAACAAGTTCCGGCCAGAGTCCGCCATAGCGATCACGCCTGATCAATAAAGGATAGCCAAGACAAATTTTATCTTCAATAGCATTTTGTTTTGTTACACCACATGTTAATTTTTCCATGATTTCACGTTGTAACTGTAATTTTAATCGTTCCGCTTTTAATAATTCTTCTTCTTTCTCTTTAGATTTAGTATCTTCGTTAATTGGTCGTTTATTTTTTTCTTCTTCGGTATAAGCGACTAAGGATGGATTCGGTTTATTATAAAAATGGCCACATGTTTTACATGTAAATGTTTCAACCATTTTGTGAAGATGATCTATGCTTTCAGCAGAAGGTTGATTTTTAAGGTCAGGATCTGCAAAAAACGTGATGAGTTGAAGGAGTACCGTTGATAAAGTATATCCAGGACTAAAAGTACAAAAAAAAATCAGTGAAGAAAATAAGCCATATCTACAAATCAATGGGTTGCCTCCAGCCACTAGCTTTTTTCATAGCACCACCATCAATATGACGAAAATGAGACGCATAGTTCGTCAGTAGATCATTGCATAAAGCATGCCCGTTGCTAAAAATGGAAAAAAAGCATTACAAGCTTCATTGTTAACCATAGAGTCAAAGTCGCTTTTACCTGTAGTCATCATGGATATGAAAGTGATATCTGGAATTGAATTCTAAGCCTGGTGCTATATTTCCAGCAGGACCTGTCAGAGGATAATCCTGTGGAATATGAAGAACGAGATGAATCATAATTCCATGATACGGTCCATCATTGATTAATACCTAAATAAGAGTTCAGCTACTCTATTATGTGAATGCAATATATAGTGAACTACGTACATTACAATGCAAAACAAATGGATTCGACTGATCGGGAAAACAAACACCGATTCCAGGAACTGGAGATTTGTCAAGCTCTCTCAAATCTCTAAAAATATTCAATGCTTGCTTAAAGTTGACTCACTGATGGGTCTCTATACCTCATAATGCGCTTCGTCGCGGCAGCTTTCGTATTTTGTGGCTTGAATGGTAGACTCATAATATTACTACCAGCAACTGTTGACAAAATGAAAAGAATAGGCAGTATTTAAATGGAACACAAGTAGAAATATCTTATCACAATGTAATTTCATCCAAAGGTGAAAACTAAATATAAATACTTCAGAATAAATTATAAGGTAACAGCAAACAAAGAACTTACATACACGACTGTGCGTCAAAAATCCCCACGCGTCACACAATTTGCATGCAATTACATTTTTAATTTGACTTCTATGCGCCTTCCCGGTTCGGTACTAGGCGCAACACCAACGCAAAAGGATTGGGAAAAACATCGATTGTCTAGCTTTTAGCATCATAAACCTTTATATAAACACTAATCTATGCTCATAAAAGTAATTTTTATTTGCTCTTGTTAGGTAAGACATGGGTGAATATCTTGAAAAATTTTACGATTTCGTATCCAACATCTACATATCATAAAAACACAACAAGTATTCGTAAAAAGCAACTCAAAAAGAGGATGTGGGTGTGGTGAAAGAGAAGAATGACGCTCGTGCGAAATCCCACATTCAAATAGATCAACTAACTCGGTACATACATCGTTTAGGTGACTAAATCAGCAAAACATGTTTATTAACTCATGTTTTCTCTCACCTTCTAATAGAACAACGATTGAATTTGTCTTTCAACGATTTTCCAACATCTTGACAATAAAAGAAATCAGTGTTGAAATCATATTACAGACAGTTTCAAAAGTAGTTGTCTCACCAACCCAAACATCATATCCTTTTGTCATTTTTTTACTCGAATGAATTTCGTTTTCCTTTTCGTTTCAAAACTCGGAATCCTATTATCTTCAATCTAAATAATTATACTTTGTTATTGATTTTATGAACTTGTGTGCTGGTGATAGAAAATAAAAAATTATTTTAGGGCAATTCCATGGGATCCCACCGGTTTCATCTGAGTATCATCTCGAAATTCGTTGAAACTTTTACGTTTTGTTCCGTTTTTTTCTGATCATTTTGGCATAAAATTTATTAGTGTTCAGTGCATTTTTCGTATACTTATGGAAGAAATACATTTTATACTATGTAGAAAACTTTCCGACTTTAGCAAACCTGTAGCATATCAAGAAATCGATATAGCTGAATTAATATTTTACAATATTCAAGAACCAATTACATATTCAGACTCAGCAAAAACAATTGCATCGGAATCCTCAGGAACTCTAAAAATCCTACATATTTTGATCAGCCTTCTTAAGGACCTTCTTGTATGTAATGACTATATTTTTATGAATAGTTATTTCAAAGATATCAGTATAGGAGTTGGAATTATCAAAGAGAAGTGGCACCAACCATCCTATAGAGCAGAGCTTGCTCCACATCATGTACTAGTTGAATTTCTTCACCCATATGATTATGGTGGAAACGAGTGAGAAAACAATTTTTGGCTGGGGCGCACGTGTGGGAATATTTCTCTTCATAACTGATAGTCAAACTGACACTTGCCTCCTAATAAAATATTTATGAATTAAAAATGAAATAGATGTCTTGAAATTCAACTACTAATTCAGTTGTAAGTGGCTATTCTAGCAACCTATTTGATTCCATTAATCAAATGAGGGGTTCTGTAAGATTTTCCTCACATTTTATTCTCTAGATAGAAGACTAATCACTGGTTATTTAATAGTGAGATTCCCAGTAGAAATCACTCACTCATTTTTCGCATGACTCTGATCCTTCTGTTACTGCAGCATGCTTTTCATGCGAGAAAAGAATCGTTTCCTTGCCTTCTATCTTTTATATGGGTGACACATGAATCTTTTTCCAGAATGGATAACATGGTATGTATAGCATGTGCATCAACATCGATCAATTTTTATGGAAAATTTTTAGTGTTGGAAAATGCACGGTATCGAAGTTGATTGTGCCGCTCATCAAAACAACACGAATTTCAAGATAAAAGTGAGAGTTTGTGACTTTATAAAACGAGACATTATCGATAGTTTTACAATTACTGATTTTTAATGTTCTTAAGCAAACAGCTGTGCAGTAGTGAACCTTTCATGGATTTGTTTTCACCAGTTAAGTCAATTAGTTGAATATTATTTTCAGTAATTACTATTGATAATGGACGATTTTTAACGTAGCTCAAGTTCAATCATACTCTCACATACGTATTTAATTTTTAAAAAAGTCTCAAGTTTGGATTAGACTACTCGATGTAAATTTTAGTTCAACTTATCTGGTTGATGGTTTTCGACAAGTTGGAATAGACTTATGAACAAAATCACCAAACGACTGTGTGCCACGTCTGTTTCAAATCTGAGTTGTATGCTACGAACGATGATACCGCAATCTTATGAACTTTCATCATGGAAACAGTTATTGCCTAAGCATCGTTGTGCTCACGGAAGAACAGCATTATTTAGGTAGGAAAAAAAGTAAATGGAAATATTATAGTGGAAATTTTTAACGAATGCCATGGATTATGAATATTAATCATGCTTATACAGGAGCCAACTCCTCTACAGTCGAGAATAAGATGATAAAGTGATATAAAATAATATATATGCTAAACTTAATTACTAAAATGTTTACCATTTACTTCACGTAATATCTTAATTCTGTAATCCAAACATTTTGATATTCTAATAGGGCAATATGATTTTAAATGTAATTTGAGACTTCATTTCCAAACGTACGTATATCTATGTATGTGTCAAAATTAAGAATTCCATCGACCTTCTTCTAAAAAAATTGATGAAAACTTTCGTAGCGATTCAACTGTTTGAAGTAGCTTATAGTTTTTTTCAACAATTTTATTCATTATCGAAATATCGAGGAATAAATAATTTTTTTGACATGCAATAGATTTTAGAAATACATCAACTCAATAATATTTTCTATATAAATGGGTTTCGATTATTTTAAAAGACATCTTTGATTAAGAACAATATTTGAAAATGAAAAAGAAAATCATTTATTTTTTTTATATATTTAAAACAATTAATATAGCTCGGCAGTGCTCAAAACTTCATAATTATCTCCACCAGTAATTAATACTTTCCCATTTTTTAATGTGGATGCTGTATGCAACTGTCGAAAGTTATTCATGTTACCAGTAGTTGTCCAAGCTCCTGTTGTTGGATCATACAACTCAGCAGTCATTATAATACCAGACAGGTTCTCTCCGCCACTAACTAAAACTTTTCCATTTGTGAGTATGGATGCTGTATGATAGTCTCGTGGAGAAGTCATATTACCAGTACTTGTCCAAAGTCCGGTTGATGGATTATACAACTCACTAATAGTTAAACGACCACCCTTACCAATTCCGCCAGCGACTAGGACAAATCCATTTGTTAGTACGGTTGCGGTATGCAGATTTCGTGCATACTTCATCTTTCCGGTAGCTGTCCAAATTCCTGTTGATGGATCGTACAATTCAGCACTATTGAGGCCACCATCATCACTCAATCCACCAGTAATCAATACTTTCCCATTTTTTAATAAGGATGCTGTATGTCCATTTCGTGGAATTATGAGGCTCCCAGTGCTTGTCCAAGTTCCTGTTGATGGGGCATACAATTCAGTACTCTTTAGACGACCACTATCATTCATACCACCAGTAACTAATACGTTTCCATTGCTTAACACAGATTCTGAATGCCAGTATCGTTCATACTTCATATTACCTGCAGTTGTCCAAAGTCCAGTTGATGAATCATACAACTCAGCACTATTTAAACGACCACTCTCACCCAGTCCACCAATAACTAATACTTTTCCGCTTGTTAATACCGATGCCGTATGCATATTTCGTGCATAGCTCATTCCACTAGTTCTTGTCCAACTGCCGGTTGATGGATCATACAACTCAGCACTATTTAGACGAGTAGCCCCACCTACACCCAGCCCGCCAGTAACTAATACTTGTCCATTGGCTAATACGGATGCTGTATGCCATTCACGTGCATAATTCATGCGACCAGTCGTTGTCCATCCTAGGTAGATCCTTATAGTTGCTTTGAAACTAACACTTGTAAAAGGTCAAAATAGTTTATCTGAAAAATACCTGACTGTTGGGTTGTGTTTGTACTTGTAGTGATCGTTGCTATTGATTAAAAGAAAATATTTACATTAACTGAACAAACGGGTTAAATTCGAAAATAGTTGTAACGCTTCAATTCAAGTATTCAAGTTTTCAAGTTTCCAAGCAGACAAGAATTTGGAAACACGCGTTTGAACGCATCAAACGAGAACCACGATTGCCACCCATTCACGCCCATAAATAAAATGCAATAAACACGTTTTTTGTATAAAATTTTCGCTTTTCACTTGTGAAAACGCCAAAAATTTCAGAAATTGAGCGTTCACGCGAATTGTTTCTAAAGTTCTGAATACTTCTGGAGTAATATCTCGTGTAAACGCTCGATTTCTGAACTTTTTGGCGTTTTCACAAGTGAAAAGCGAAAATTTTATACAAAAAACGTGTTTATTGCATTTTATTTATGGGCGTGAATGGGTGGCAATCGTGGTTCTCGTTTGGTGCGTTTAAACGCGTGTTTCCAAATTCTTGTCTGCTTGGGTTTTAGATATTCAACTCAGTCTTCCTCAAGAAGGAGGTAGGAAGGGTAAATAGAGAAAAATTCAACACTCGAATCGAATTGTTCACGAGTTTCACACAGTACTGAGCCAAACCTGTGACGCTAAAATAGAATATCACTATATGGTAAAGGGACAAAAAATAAAAATTGATGCCATTTACCTAAGAAGAACGAAAACGAAATAACGAATTGTTTTTCTAATCATGATATGCAGTGTAATGAAGTGATATTGTGTTAGTGTTTTTCTGTTACTTCTATCACACAGGTAATATTTTAATCTACATTGCTCTCAATGATGATGCAAAAAAAAATATAATTTTCTTGGATTACAAACTGTGATTAATATGTTATGTACACATGACTCAAACGTTTTTCCTTGCCATTCTGACGGAGCATACGTTTGCCCTCGATTCTTGCATTAGACGCCTAATGATAAATGAATGGTAGGTTTTTACAGTGCTTCCTAGAATCAATACTTCAAAACAGCATACTGACAGTTTTTTTTACTGTTCGGGTTCTTACCTTGGCTTTCTATCTGTGAACATATTGATGCTATATGTACAATTTTACGTAAACTTCATTCATAAATGATCGCACAACTTGTTAAACTGTTGCATATGAGGCATGTAGATCCGTATTTGAGCAAACACTGGATCTAGTGATCGGTGATGCTATGCCCAAAATGAGTTCTACATCAACTTCAGACGAGACGTTACTATCAACGACAATGAATATCAGATAAGAACAACACGTTTGTCAGTTGCACTGACTATTCTTTGCCTGTTCAATAGCAATCGAACAAACTCAAGCTGTCATGATTCCCAGGTAGATGTATTTTTGTTGAATAATTTGAATCACATGTTAATGCAACTTCTACAGCCAACTCATAAGTCATATAGAAGGAGTTTGGAGTCGAACCAAACACCATTTCGCATTTTGCACTAAATTTGATTCTCAAATTGTAAACGAACATTAGATGAACATTTGTTTAACGCACGAATCATAGAATGCAGACGAAGATAAAGAAGAGAGATATCAAGATATAATGCTAGCAGAAATTAAAATAAAGATAGTGGCGTATTGAAGATCTACATGATTCATTGCGTTATCAAATTATCACTTTCCATTATGCTTTGTTTATCGATAACAATATCGAACATACAGTAAAACTTCTATATTTGGGCAGTTCTCCGTAATGGGCACTTTCTTACACTGGGCGATCAAAAGTCTGTCCGAGTGATTTACGCTCGGAATGAGTCTCTCCATCAAAGCCACCTCTTTATTCTGAGCGGTGGGCAATTATTTCGAGTCTCGTGAGGAATATATATTCTATCATGCATGCAAAGAACGAGAAAAAAATATATAGTGCCTATCATGTTATAAGAAACTACCATAGAACACGTATAAGAAAGAGTCGGACTAAAATAGTGTATTTGACAGGAGACAATAGCAGACAACAACATCTCGCATAACATCTCGTCGTACTTTTAAACTAACCGGACAGATATTTTCTTGATTCTAAAGTTTCATTGCAAAGAACACTTCATAGTTACTTCACAAAAGATTAGTTTTTTGTTGTATGAATTGCTGTTATTTCAGAAAAATATATGATTGCTTGAGTTACAAAATTGTTGAAACGAAGAAAAAGATCACTTTGTATAGCCGTAAAAACGATTACTACTGAATTTTAATAAGTTGCACAAACCTGGGAATCTTCTATCAATGAGCACCTCCATAAAGTGGGTACTTTGGTCCGGTTTCGATGGCACCCATATTATAGAGGTTTCACTGTACTTGAATCTTTTATTTACCTTCACATATGAAAGAAATTATAGTTTTGTGAAATCAGAGAAAAGCTTTAATTATATCGTGTATGTACAATCCACTTTATTGTTGTGAGTGGATGGGTATATATATATATATACATGGGTTCGGAACAAAAGGAATGTAGTGGAAGGTACTAGTAATTCCAGAACTCACACGAGAGTACTATTGAGAACTTATAACATCAATAGAGAGAACGAATACGCCGAAACATACTAGAACCGAGAACATATATCAGTTCACGCATGACAACACAACGAAAGAAGATATAGATGAAATACATATACATATGTTAACGTCACACAACAATGATATAATGAAAGAGAACATACACAAAAGATGACGCTAACTTAACAATTTCTTCCTGTATGGCTTAGTAAAGGACTATACTTTTTGCCGCTTATTTTCAGTTACAAGAGTGAGTTCCAAACTGCGAAAACTCCAAATTTGGAGCTCACTTCACATCAATCCATATTTTACTCAATAGTGTTAGTATGGATGTGTGGATGATTGTAACTCATCATACAGCCCCATATCCACACTCAATTCAGTGACTTTACTTCATATCTAGATCACAAATATGATTCATGTTAACACATCTTACCTCTGAATATAGGTTTCTGCATGTGCACACACCTCACAATTTTCTTTCAAGCCAGTCATCATTAAGAATGCAGATCATTGCGATCTATATTTCTAAGTTCACCAGTGAGAAGACTAAGAAAGATTCTCATTAATATTTATCTATGTTGAAGTTACAATATTGTATCGAAGTAGTAACTCTATGGTATTTGCACAGATTAGCCCTTCTGTACGTTAGAATTCAATAGATGTTACGGTAACTGGTATGGGGATAGCCTGTAGCTCATCAGCTCAGCTCAACGAACCGGGAGGCATTTTTATTATGAAACGTACGAACGTATTGTATGCGGCTGATTTCGGAAATGGACGAGTTCAGTTACATCTACTGAATCGATCATCAAGCACGGGTATGACTATTGTATCCAATGTAGTCTATCCTTCGAATATTTATGTTAAAGACGATGGCGGTGAGTCAACAATCTACATTTCGCTTGCCAATGCTGTTCGAGTCGAAAAATGGACACCAGGAGAGTCCCACGGTGAACAAAAGGGCGTTGAATGTCGTGGGTGGTATGGTGTAGCGTTTGACAAAGAAAAATATCTACATGGCCGAGTCTGATAGACATCGGGTAGTGAAATGGTCTCCTCGAATGAATACGACAACTGTTGTGACTGAGCAAACAGATATGCCAGGGTCCATGGGAAAATATCTTCGTGATCCTAACGGTATTTATGTCGATAACACCAGTGCTGCAGTGTATGTCGCTGACACACAGAATCATAGAATTCAGAAGTGGTCAAGTAGTGCGCAAGAGATTGTCACAGTATAGCTGGATCTAGAACGTCTGTACCGAGTATAAAGCTGGATCCCTCACAGCTCCCTATGGCATTTTTGTCGAAGAACAAACAGAGGTTGTCTATGTGGCTGATACAGTTAACAACATAGTGCAATGTTGGATCCCAAATGCACTGCAAGGTGATACGATTGCCGGAGGACTTGGTATGAACATAATTTTCGTCACGTATCTCAGATAAGAATGAAGATCATAGGAAACGGGAGTCAGACTTCACAAATTGACTTTAATGATTAACACATATTTGTAATGACTGCAGCGATAAAAACTAAACGAACGCATAATTTCTTTCGATTAAAATCAAAGTTGCCTGATTATATGTCTGGTAGTCAAACGAACACTAGTCTCTAACATTCCTCGGTTTAGCTAAGCAGAAATATTTAAATCCTTGCACTCCAGCTGCTATCGTATTATGCGATATGGTTTCTTAAGGTAATAGAACGGAGTGCCGGTAATAAATTCTTGATGTTTACACATTGATCGCAGCTTACGAGAAAAACATTGCATCCCATTGATAGGAATTCAAGAGTTTCGAAAAGGATTCGAATAAATATTGATCGTTATCATCTGTTTTAACGCATATCTAACGAATAAATATCTGTAAAAGAAATTTCTCAAGGACAAAAATTGAGTCAAAAGGTAGTACAGGGTTTTTACAAATGACGGATTCTAAAAAATTTTATGGTTTTGCCAAGAAAGCAATATTAAAGTTCGTCGTTTACGTAACTATCATGGAGAAAAGTTTGGGGCGATGCACCAAATCAATTGAACACACCTACCGGTATCGCATTAGATGGCGAAGGAAATATATATGTGTGCGACACCCAAAACAATCGTACACAATTATTTTCGATAATTTACAACAGCTCATATACCGTGAAGTCAACAGATAGTTTTGAATTTTCTCTTGTCTCGCTTTTTTACAATATCGTTTTTTGTTAATAATTACAGCAAAGAGCCAAGCAGTTCATTTACACGTCGATCAATACTACAGAAAAGCAATGATTGTAGCGATTTTTTTGATTTTAACATGAACGTTTTGAAGATGACTCTGATGATTTCTCTAACTCGAATTGAAATTCTAGATAATGAATTATATTTCAACGTTAACATATTTTAAATGAACAATGAACTTTCGATTTGATCTTTCATTTCTATGAAAACAAGATTCGATACAGGTGACAACGACCATTTTTGATGAGTATCACTTTAAGAAATATGTTGCAAAAATGTCATACTCAGAAGTAGCTAGAGACAAGAAATATCTTGTAGATTGTTTTTTTTCAAGTATTATTGGAAGTGTGCTGTAATATATCATGAACGCACCCCCCCCCCCCCCGCCTCCAATTCTTTAATGCCTGTGCGGCTGAAGGTGTGGGTGTGAAAGACGCCTATTTCCTCTTCACACACAAACACTCACACTCTCTAGCAAAATCCAGTGGTTTCGTCTAGTAGTTAATGTTCGAAACGATAGGAATAGGTTATCATGAACTAATCAGTTATCTTGTTTCTTTTCTTTACATTTCTATGGATTAGATATCGAAGAATTTAGATGCCAACGCTTCCTTCTGAGAATATGCTGCCAATTACAAGCTTTGTTCAAAAATCAAACTAAAAATAACCCCAAACCTTGGGGATTGGGTTTTGGGTATATTATTGAGTTGAAGCTAGAAATAGTCACTTTTGCTTACAAGTGTTTATGCTTGCAGTTTACTCGTAACTCATTTTTTGTTGGCGTTAAGTAGTTACGGGTTACAGATGCAGATTTGTTGGGAAGTAAGTTTTTGTGAAAGCAGAGGTGTCGAATCTACTCGCGTGTGCGAGTGGTCACCTAGAGAAAATTTTGAACATTTCCCCAGATTGGGAAAACTTTTCAAAAACCATTTTTCTCTAGTAGGAGTACTCTTACATTCTTTCAAACGAATATTAGTTTATTCATGTATGTTTCTATACGATTTCCCCCATTTTTTCTTTCTTTCCCTTGCATGAAACTTCTGAAATAATCATCTGTGCCTTTCTCCTGGTGCCAATATACATCGACTTTTGCATATGTTGATTATACAGCGTACTTCTTTTCTTTCACTTTTTCCCTTTGTGGATATGTGAATCGGCTGTGGCAATTTTAAAAGGATACATTCACAACAATCGTCCATTACAACATGATTCGTTAGATGAAAACGTTTTGTTACATTTTGATGCACCAAAATTATGTTTAGCTAATTCATTTCTTAAACACTCACTCAATGATTATTTTAGTCATGCGAAGGGTGGAGAATACCTGCTCTATAGAAAAAATGAACAATATCAAGTCTGGAAACTTGTTTCTTTTGATTCAACCATTTCAAATCGTTTATGGAAACTGCAAGTAACAAGGTTACCTGAATCAAAAAAAATTGAATATTAACAGTTCTTTTTTTCTAACTGGTCTTGGCTATGCGTCAAGTATGTTAGGATCGCCATCTATATAGATGGACGATCCTCCTTCTTTTTGTTTTTCTTTAAATCTCTCTCTCTCTGTCTTTATCTCTTCTTGAAAAAGTGATTGTGTTTAAGTGTGTGTCATCGTGGATGGTTTATGAGATAGTTGGTTCTCGTTATATTATTTTAAATAAAAAGATGTAGACCCTAACAAAGTAGCCGTTACTGCTATTGTAAGATACATCTTAAATTGGAATAACCGACTTTTTAACTGAAATTTATATAGTGAAAAATTTTTCACTTCAGCGACGGATTCTGCACTTCTGGTGGAAACACTTCAAATTTTATTAAAAACACATTTTTTAATAAAATTTACTTTG
>OENT01001514.1:4948-41375 GCA_900239685.1 Rotaria macrura
CCCCCCCCCCCTCCCTAGAATAAAAGGCCACCCCTTATTAGAAAGCCACCCTCATTACAAGGCCACCCCCACGAAAAATTTCAGAAGACCATGCGATCTCCGGAAGTTTTTTCTGGAATCCAGTAGATTTTCAGGTTTTAGCACTAAAAACCTTGGTTTTTCAGTAGAAAACCTGTTTTTTTTAATAAAAACTCTGGGTTTTTGTAAAAAAATCAAGATTTTGTGAAAAAAATGACCTTTTTCCAAGTAAAAAGGCTGGTTTTCCAATATTTGACTGCTAAAAGTGTCTGTTTTAATGGGAAAGTTTTTTTTTTAAAACCCTTAACTTTCTCGGTAAATCCTAGCAAAAACATAGCCAACAATAGTGGGCCGCTGTCTGAAGAGCGATGTAAATTTTCATAATAGAAGGTCATGGCCTTTTATTCTGGAGAGGGGTTTATCTTAGATCGTCGATTACTCAACTGTTTGCCCAACAGCATTGATAGTTTTCATATGTCACAAATTTAGATAGAATCATTACCTATGAATTCATTCAGAAACACATTCATGAATTTCAAGAAATCTTCCAGAAACGAACCTACGCAATACAACTTTCTATGGAAGATCGCGTCGGTCACTTCTAACATTCGCTTCAAATGAATATATAAAGTATTTTTTTTATAGAGACATAATTGATACTGAAGCAACTTTATTGTAACCAAATTCGAATCTTTGCCTTTTATTCCACAGTAAGAAACGGACAATTCTCTGGATGAATTTCTTTAGTATTAAACGAATACTAAATCTAAATCTAAACGATAACATTTCTTCCTAAGAAGAGAGTTACGTCAAATATAAAATCTGCTTCTCCATTGGGATGAAGGGAAGTGGGATAAACCTTTGGTTGTAAGATAGATAGACGAAACTCTACTGACAAGCTGGGCTGCGTTGCTGGGTGCTACCTTCGACAATACTGTTTTTGGGCTGCTTCAATTATCCAGAGAGTATCTACTCTACATAAAATACACATGCGTGTAGTAGAGAGAGATAAAGACACAATAGAACCATTTAGAGAGAATAAAGGGAAGTCATTGAAACGTGCAATCGATATTGACACAGACACCATGTAATGAGACACAAAAATAAAACGCAGCTAAGACTTATTTTGGCCTCTTTCTTCGTCATCCGTAAAACGTACAAAGGAAAATATGTGTATAGAAAAACTGAAAGACAAACAAAAAAGCGACGAGTTAGTGAGACAGCAAGTTTAAAGAGAAAATAAAGAATGGCACAGAAGTTAAGGTCAACATTACACCTCGCTTTAAATTCATAGTTGTCGGAAAAACAAAATCTAGACGATGTGAGTATTTAGTTAGAGCGATGAGTCTTGGTGGTATGACTTTCTTTAATATCGATCAAAAGAGGAGAACAACCTCTCTCTCTGTTCATATGGATACTATGAGAATAGATCATACGCGAAGGCACGCCTATAAATATCCTCAAATGGATTTTTATATATCTTGCATGCGGAAATATTTACTCTTCATAGTAACACGTGTTTCATAAATAAGGCCCTTCTCATATATTTTGACTTCATCCCTGTCAGTTTTCAATCGCTCGAACTAAATTTATTTTTGAAACGATTCTTCATTCGATTCTTGAGCAGAGAATCTCTACCAAAAGTGTATCAAATCTGCTCATGCATACACTAGTCACTGAAAGCGCCTGCCAATTACTACGACTCCAAATTGATAAAATATCAGACATGATGTTGTCAGTTTTCTTTATTTTACTATGAAATGCACACGATCCAGAGAAACACGATGAATCATTTCTTAGCTCTTTCTCTTGTGTACATATTTCGGCCTCGTACCAAGATCTTCCTGACATCGTGTTCAAGTTGTGAAGCTTTGTTCGAATTAAACTTGTTATGATCAACTATTTTTGTTACTTTCAAGAGAAAATACTTTCTCTATCACTAGCAAACAACCATTTCGGATACGAATCATTCTTTGTACAAACCGCAGGTGTATGAACGTCAGTTCTACTAACTAGGTGTTTGTGTAAGAAATAATATCATTTATGAATCACCCACCCAATGCAAAGATCTTAGTTGAAAGCGACAAGTACGAACAGATTCGAGAATGTCGAAAAGTAAAAATTGGAGAAATACCCTTGATCAATTGACTAGAAAATTTAATTTGTTCGTTAAAAACTGACGCTTAGCAAATTCTTCATTTTGAAGTGATCTACTCTTTACCCAAACATTTTTAGTGACTCATTTATCGACGAAAACGTTCTTTTCAGTTTTGTTGAGAATTAAATGAATATTTGTTTCACAGAAAATTCCGTTTAAACGCTTGAAAACTGAAAGGAGTATCATAAAAATACCTCGAGGCTCATTCTTCAGAAATACCTTCTATCATCTTATTTTTCTTTGAAATAATCTATTCTTTAGTAAAAATTTGATTATTGAAGAATCTTTTTCATTCAAAATAATAAAACGTATGATTTCAATATCAATATTGAAAGAATAAAAGTAAAAATCATCGCCAAGTGTTCAGCTAGATTAGTTTTGCCGCAAAAAAAGCAAGTCGCTTCTATTTATGTACGTACGTATGTGAGCCAGTGTTTCCAATGAGAACTCGAAGTAAAGGGCAATCTCGCACTCGGTTTCAGCAGATAAAGTGCAACAGTTGCACTCTGTTTCAAGAGCCAAAGTGCAAATATATAGATATATCTGGAAAAAAGAAATAATAGTTTATATTTCATAATCCCAGGGGTCGCAGCGGCTCATGTCTGAAAATCAGAAGTCTTATTATAGCCAAGGCTCTCGATTATTTTTGGGAGTGGTAGGCGCTAAATGTTTTGGCAGACAGCCTGAAAAATGGGAGGGGGCTTGGCCTTCTCCCCCCCCCCCACCCCACCGATCGTGGACCTTGATCATAGTACTACTATTCAGGATAAAAGTTGCACAAAATTATATCCATCAATGATATCTCGTTGAAATTACTAGATTCTATTTCTTCGAATACATATTTCGAGTAGTGTTCTCTCATTTTTGGTCGCTATTTCTACGTATGCATTTTCTTTTTCTCAGGCATATGGCACTGCGGGCGGAGTGCCTATTTCGATTGGATTCCCATTTATTTATAGTTGAAATGGGATTTTTATTAAGGAAATAGTCGTAAAAATAAATAAGAAAAAATCGTATTCTCTCAAATTTACAAATTCTATATGTAACTTTTCAACGCTAAAACCATTTCCCTGCGTCATATCTTTTCCCTTCACTCCTACTTTTCTTTTTCTTGTTATCTCTGCTCTTCGCACATATAAAACAACCAAATTAAAAATAATCAAATAAAAGCGTTTACAAGAAAACTTAAGTAAATCGACTAAAATATCAACATAAAAGTTACAAGATTTAATCAAACTATACATGGTCCGAAACCGAAGGATGTAAATATCAGCGAATTGCTGTTCATAATCACTAATGATGAAATAGCAGCTTTCAAAAAATTAATTCATTCGAAATAATTAAAATTTATACTGATTGCAAGAAAAAGAGTGGAAAAATAAATAAAAATTTGAGTAATCTTTCTTTCTATAGAAGACACTCAATAAATATGTCTTTGGATTATTTAGGAAACGTTAAGCATAACCGAATAAAACATCAAAATGACATACATGTGGTCCTAAAAAAAGAAATCTTAAAAAATCAGAACAAAACCAGGAGTTACAACCACAAGCAGGAAAGTCAGGACACCTTAAAAATTCAGAAAAAAAACCAAGAAAATTCTGTCACGGCGAAGCCTCTACTACAGACTTTTGTGTACATGTATACATAGTCATTATCTGCAGTATAAACAAGAAAAGACTATTTGCATGAATCAAATAACATAATAAGCAAGAAAATTGACTATACAGAAAAAACAATCAATATAAATTAAAATATAAAACGAAGTGAAAAATAGCGTGCAAGTTAAAAACCCAGAGTGGAGCAAGCACTTTGATTTTACTTGGTGCACTCATCATTAGAAACACTGATGTGAGCACCGTTTAAGGGGAATACACCATTTAAGGGACTCCCCCTCAGAAAATCGATTTTTTTCAGAACAGTCGATTTTGAGATAAACATCAATTTTGGAAGCTCAAAGTGTCCTCTTTCAGATTATGTGCGATTTATAGAACTTCGAATGGTTTTTGGCTGTGAAAATAGCGGTTTTCTGGGAGCAGTAGTAGAATATAAGAGTTTTTCAGCAATGTCGCTTTGTTTACTGGATGTGTCAGTAGCCGACACGCGTGTTAACAGTTGCTTATGAGAAGTGCATTTATTTCTGTTTTTTTATTAATTAGAGAAGTATGGTGGGTTTTCAGAGTCAGATTTTCTGGAGTTCTTTTCAACAGAAAAAGATGTTTTGAGCGATTTCCAATGCTAGTTTACATTCAGTTTTGCTCAATCCTAACATACGTAGGTTATTTTTGATTGAGCATCCACTGAGAATAGTTTTGAGGGTACTTTCTGAGATAGCAAGAGAAAAAAACCAGCATTCCACTTTTCATCGCTTAGTTCTTTCTCGATGCTGAAGATGATCCTTTACCAGCAGTTAAATCAAGGGGGAAACAGCTGATTATTGATTATTTATGATTATCAGTGATTAGTGTTGATTAGGAGTGATTAGGTAATCACTCCTAATCACTGCTGTATTGATTAGGAGTGATTACCTAATCACTCCTAATCAACACAAATCACTGATAATCACTGATAATCATAAATAATCAATAATCAGCTGTTTCCCCCTTGAGTTAAATACATGATTATTGCAATACTTTGATCTAAAATCATTTTTTGACGAAAATCGACCAAAACGAAACTGCTCTATAAAGGGTAATATCAAATTCTCACCACTATCTCTACCATCAAGCTAGACGTTTCTGCTTAGAGTCCTGTATACAAGACGAAATTGCACGCTAGGGGTCATGACAGTCATAGTGAAATTAAAAATTATTTTATATTTTTATTGAATTATATCACTTGAAAAGAGAATTTTACGCTGATAACAAATATATATAACACTGACTACTTTTCTCGCGTTCACACTCATTTACACATTACACAAACTTGTTTATTTGTTTTCACAAAATCACTTTTTTGGAGCTCTTGCTACCGATTTCTCAGGCTGAAGCAGAGGTAGCGAGCTGCTGTTTTTTTAAATAAAAGAAGAAACCTATGTCTAAAAATTTTATAGCGTTTTTTCGAAAGTCGATTTCGTTGTCGAGATAACTGAATAACACCGATGTCAAAAAGCGCTAAATTCCGAGATATTGTCCAGAAATGTCTCGGAAATCGGAACAAAATTGAATTCCGAAAAATCGCTAAACAAATTTTTAGACATAGGTATTCTCTTTCATTTAAAACAAAAGCTAGCTCTCTATCTCCCTGACAGTCCGAGAAATCAGTACCTTACGGAGACCACCGTTTCAAGTACTAATTTGCCAAAAACTCGTTAAAACAAAAATTTTATGAATCGAAAATTTGCAGCAAAATTAAATTAACAGAAGACTCATATTCCTTGAAAATTTTAGCCAAATCGGCTGACGGATAACGATTCCTGAGGAGGGGGGGGGGGGNNNNGGGGATCAGCGTTCCGAATGGAATTAGAAAACAAAATGGTTTCGTGCACTTTAGTTTATTGAACGAAACGTACCGGTACACTTTACTTTTGTAACCAAAGGGTACCACAGTGTATATATCGAAACGTACGGTATAATCTAGAAAAATACGAGTTCATTTTTTTATCTGCTAAACAAACTATTCGCTTAATGTTGAAAGAGGAAAGAAAAAAATGGTGAATACTCTAAATAAGGAAAGAAATACGAAACGTAGCATTAGTCGATAGTAAAAATGAAAAAAAAAAGTCGTATCGTTCAAAGTCAGCTTTTCACACCCACTGATATTAGAATTAATTCATATAAAAATGGATTTTTCGAGAGAACGTAAAGTGTTAATTTTGTAGACAAAGTGTTCTGCGTACACTTTGTTTTCGTCAGCAGCATGCAAAAACAGCGTGTACTTGAGACTTAGCAAAGGTTCTGTACACTTTGAATATGTTCGGTACACCTGCTAGTCGTATCGCTGGTGGTGATGGGGAATCCCTTAAGGGAAAACATGGGCGCCATCATGAAGGCACGTATAGCGAAAAAGGATTGGCTACAAATCATTCAAATAGAAATCACAATAGTGATTTGTGACTCATCTAGAAACAGTCAAGGTAAATAAATATGCCTTTAACTCATATTTTCGAGATGAATTAACGTTAACACACCAATCAGATAAGATTTCGTTTGAACGAATAGAAATTAAAATGTGACGCCTTCTGATCTACATTTTTTCGAGCAAAAAGCTCAAGGATTTCCTTCCAATGAATCCTTTATACTTATTTTGTTACAGATTTACTAGGTAAATTTTTGTCTCTGTTTATCAATAGTTCTAAAAGTTCGTTAATAAAAAGAAAAAGACTATAAATTCCTCATTTTTTGTTGACATTATTAAAACTTGCTCTTTATCTAATGTGATCTATTTTTACATAGATTTCATTCATTAAGTTATTAACAATGCTTTTGAAAGCAATTTTTTATTAAGAGTACACGTACACTAGCGTCACGTCTCACACTTTCGTAGTTTTTACTAAGCAGTTTACACACATGAACGATGCGTGCTCCATACTCTCATTGGGGGATTCGCTATTTAGTGTGAACCACTGTTGAATTAAAGAAACGTTAATTCGGTCGAAATGTTGNAGAAAAAGGATTGGCTACAAATTATTCAAATAGAGATCACATTAGTGACTTGTGACTCATGAAGACGAATGCATGGTGTCTCTAATCAATAATTAGAACTAAATGGTGACGGATCTACAATTATTTGAGTGGGATGCATGATGACTTTATTTAAAAACCAAAGAGACATGAGAGAAAGACCAGCCACGTTTGAATAATAGGAAACCATTAATGAACTACATTCTTTTTGTACAAGTATCCTCAAGGTACTTTGTTTTATTCTGCAAAGCAAAAGATAGCACACTGTTCAAAAAACTTAAGCAGCTTTGGTAATTTTCTTTTGCTCAAGCTACTTAACTTTAAAAGCTAGCATAGCTTGACTCTTTCTAGATGAGTCACAAATCACGAATGTGATCTCTATTCGAATAATTTGTACCCAATAGTTTTTTCCTATATGTGCCTCCATCATGGCGTCCATGTTTTCCCTTAAATGGTGCATTTCCCTTAAACGGTGCCCACAGGGGTCTAACTGGTGCCCTCATACGTATGACAATCAATATAAGCTGTCAATATCAACGACATCTTTACCCTTTTCTCGTTTTGACCGAATAAAAAAGATCTTTCTAAACTACTGGCTTAATATGAGTCAAGAAACCGAATGTAGCAAAATTTTTTTATGTCTGTTGCCTTTCGCAATCATATTTTTTGTATTAAAAATTTACCGAAAAATCAATAACACGTTCCAAATTAATCAAAAATGCTAAATACTAAATACGAAGTTATGATCTATGATGTTAAATGTAATTGCATTTTTACTTATTTCTGAAGCCATTAGTTTGACTTTCCAAGTTAGAAGAAGAATATTATGCTAATTTTATTCAAGAATTCTAAATAATTTCAAATCCTACAGATTCTCGAAGGAAAATTTCATTCGACTTTTACCAGCATGGGAGCGAAACTAAGGGAAAAACATGACGAACTAGAATGAAAACGCATGAAAAAAGAAAATAAACATGTCGAACTCATCTGCTGATTGGTTAATCTTAATCGATAGAAATAATAATACATGATGAAGTTTGTCACAGTTTTAAGTGAAAAGCATAGAAAAAAACGAACGAAAACGCATACTTGATAGCGAATTTTCTTTTACATGCCGACTAACGACGTTTGCCTACTTTTCTTTTCCTTTTTCTCTTCCTCTTGTCACTTTATCTTAGAAGAAACAAATAATTTCTTCGATGAACGAAAAGGATAAAGAAGTCAAATGAGGGTGTGGGTTTGATTCTTTTCTCATTTGGAAATCACGATTGAGTGGTTTTTATCATACAAAAATGATATTTATCAGGTTCTAACCAAGAAGAAAAAACACGTGTGCTTACTAATGTGCCTTACTACTATTCCGCCTTATAACCATTCTGTCTCTAAGGAAAAGAACAATTAATCGCACTATTTAATCATAGTTTTGTAATGCCGATAGCTACTCTAATTCAAACGGCAAGTTCAATCACTGACTAGTATTCACACTACCTATTAGTGGTGCTAAAGAGTCCTTCATAAAAACAACTACAACTTCCAATTTGAAGTATGTTAAATATAGACGAAGTTCATGTCAAAACATACCTTCCTTTTGAGATGCAACTACGTGCATGTTCTCTGATTCAAAATAATATTGTAGAGTTTCAGAGCGTGGACTAAACTAAATAAATTGATGATTGTATTGACTGAAGATCAACAAATAAGAAATGCAATCTAGTCATGTGCATTAAACAAATAAGAAGAGTCGGCGAAATAAGAAAAAAAAGTGTAAATGAAAACGATGACTGTAGCAGATTTTCGCCCAAGCATAAAAAAAATTCTACGTACGAAGGTTTCTGTAAACAAAAAGAAAAAGAAGGCCTGATAACAATGAAAACAATATCGAATAAAAAAAAGGAAAAATCACAAAAATCAAAGAACTTATTTCCAAGAACAAGAAAGTTGAAATTGACATTGTAGATTTTACCGTACAGCCCACACTCTCTTCTATTTTCAACAGCTGCTCTCTTGAAAAACAAGACAATGAATTTAATTTCGAATAAAAATATTCATCAGTCATTTTGCAGGAAGCTCTTATTTCCATTATTCGTTGGAACGAAAAAGAACAGCTAAACGAGGAGCGTTAAATGAATATTAGTCTCACCATCGGTTCGTTATTTATAATCGAAATCATAAGTAGGAACGGTTCCAGTTAAGTTAACCGAATATTATAATTTCAAGGAAAGCATTTTATCATTTAATTGCTAAAATTTTACAAAACTTTAGTGAAAATTTTAGCAATTAAATGAAGATGGATCTTCAACTGGTTCACTGAACATAAGAATCCCTATTTTTTGCGATATTTTTTCTTCTGCTCCGACTATATGATTATTTCGACTTGGTCATCGTTTGAATCGGTCGCAAACCAGCAGTTAGCTGGAGTTCTCCTGCAAAATGCATTGTTTAATGCAAATGAGAACATTTTTTCAACTCTGAATCCCCTTACTTTTACGTAAATAAGTAGGCGATGCGATAATGCCAATCATATCAGCTACATCGTCTACTGAATTTGTTTATATTTTGTCCTTTGTTTTCATTAAAAGATGGCGTCATAGAAAATAGCTATCCCTATGATAGGTTAACCAATCGAATATTTAATAAGGCAACGCCGCCTTCAATCAAGTCGTGTGACATAAAAACATTCACGTTTCTCATCATTGAAAGTATGAATTAATCAATAAAATTTACGAATCTGGAAATAAATGGTGAAACCGCTTGACTCGTCATTTTTATCAAGAATCGCACTGAAGATATTCTCGAAACAGAACGTCGTATTGATTGATTGGTAGGACCGATCGAGCAGTGCACAACTAATTTTGAAGAATAATCATTTTCATTATCAGTTCTTTTGCATTTTGATAGTAATCGATGGAAATATTTCCGCGTTCACCGACTGTTACCGAAGAGAACGAAGGCATTGCATCAGCCATGCTTACCCACCAAATCGTTTTCTAGACCAATAAACTTCAACGATTACATTGTTCACGACCGATCGGGAATGCCTCTCCGTGGTATTTTGTTTCTTTTGTTGTGATTATCGACGATGAGATGAATGATTCTCTTTTGAAAGCAAATTAATTAGATAATAAGGACTGATGTGTATTCGATCTGCGTCGTCTAAATAGTACATGAACCGAAGGAAAGGTGAAGGCATCAAATCGATGAAACTACACTAGATGAATAATTAGAAATATATTTCGTCGCTTTTGTCATGATTTGAATTCAAAAATAGAGAACTGAATCTGTTGAAATCTCTGATACAATATAATTTCGAAAGCGACTAGACCATAGAATTAAATCTGGTATCACACATTGATAGGACAACCTATTAGCTCCCTTTTTTAGTTTTATTGGTTTCCGTCTGTTCGAAAGTTGGAATGAGAGAAATTGCAAATAAAAACGCCAGCGACATCGAATGAATATATCTAAGACAAGAAGAAAATGATATTTCGTTAAAACTTAACAATGCGAAATAAATTTCCAAATCAAACGGCTTATCTATCGAATAGGTAAAACATATGAATGGCATGATAGAAACTAAAAACTCTTCTATACAAAAACTATTTCGATTCAGTTCCGTGAATGGTAGGTGACATTAAAGTGAAGTGTTTGTCTATAGCACCTGGTCAGTTATTTTTCTCGAATATTGTACTTCTTCATTAGTGATGAACGAAACTTATTGACAAAGACATGTTTCTGATGAGAAAATCTTGAAAAATTATTGAATTAAACAACGATGCACGTATTGTCAAGCGTAGAACAACGTATGCGTTGGTTTCAGATGATTCATATGTATTCCGTAGGTTTACATCGATCTCTTTATTCTTTATTTTCTTTCAGAATACCGTAAGATTCGAATGTTTTCTACAGTTTTTGAAAAACTGAATGATATTTTAAAATTCAACTCATGAAAGCTCAGGTACTTTTGCTTTTAACCCATTACCAGAACACTTACTTATTCATTCGTTGTCCTGTAATTTATGAAGTTTATTCATTCCGTAGAGCAGCCAGATATCGTGATAAGTCGAAGTTTGTTGAATTAGTTTAGGCGTGGTTATGAATGTAATCAAGAACAAGACCGACATGAACACTCATCCATCGATTATCCCGACCTTGCCTTTCAGACTAGTTCTTTACTGTTATTTTGCTTGATCCAAATGACCTCTCTAATAATAAATGAATGGTCATAAGAGAAGCATGTAGAAACACAAATGGACTAGACCAATATCGCTCAGGTAAAGTTCGAATAGACACAAGCGACTTATTGCGTAAAGTGTAATGCTCGACTCACTGCTTATCTTTTGTTTATGTCACCATGATAAAATCATCCGAATCGTTCGAGCTACTACCATAGTGTTGTGATCGTAAAATGCCAAAATTAAGATATATATGCATTTGACATCTGAGATGTGAATGGTCAATTAAAGATTGAATCATACGTCACCATTATGAGTAATCATTAGTCAGTCGCTAACTATCCACCTGCCGTCTTCCTTCTATTTGCATTTGTTTCTAAGTAGTCATTCGAACAATTTTGATAGGCACTCCCGAGTCAATAAATGGGATAGCTAAATTATATACACATGTTGTGGCTTACATTAGATGTCAATGTCTATCCAAAATGGAGGCATATATTGCCATAGAAGAAAACTGTCAGCGATCAAACAGCATTTTCGGCAATATAACATATTCTAAGCGCGGCCTAGACTTAAAAAACGGATTTCAGATGTGCAATCATCACGTGCTTAAGATCTTCTAGAATAGTTTTTCGACTAGAAATAGTGTTCGAGTTCAGAAACTGAGAAAGAATGATTGACTTGAATCTATGGCTCTTACATGCAGTGAAAGAAGAAGAAGAAGAAGAAAACTGCTACGCAATCAACTGACTGACAAGCATTCAGTGAATCGATTTAAGAAAAGTTTACGGCGGACTGAACAATCAGATTTCATTCGTTCACTCGTTTTTGATGACATATTTTACTGTTCGCCATTTCCCACATATTAAAAAGATAAACTCAAGCATTTTTTTCAATTAAATACGTTGGACCTACGCCTAAAATGTATCACTCGTTACTTTTTCAATTGTTTATTTCTTATGTATCAGAATTATGCCATTCTGTCGTTGAAAGCCACTCGATATTCTTTTCTTTTTCTTCTTCTCGCTTTTGTTCATCGATGCAACAAGATGTCGTACGAATCCATTGTAACTAACTTGTATAAATGTGCGAGTGGCTGCAGATTTAGACAAACCTTTGTTTAAGTTTCGTTTCACAAAAGAAATATTGTGGTTAACTTTGAATATATTTTGAGAATAACGTAGAGAACTAGATGATGTGCAATGATCATTTGATGTTCAGAACGATCACATAACAATCGGAGACAGACAGAGTAGAATAGAAATATATATTTCAGTGTTGCTTGACCTTTAATGCGGCAAAAAAATACGAAATATTGAATTCAACATCTCCTGATGTTGCGTACCGTGGTGACACTCTTCATCGACTAATGAAATTACTCATCTCTACGTACAGCTAAAAAATGCATCTTCGGTTACAAGAAGAAAAACTAAACAAAAGCTCCGATCGTCAACCAAAACATGTTTGCCAGAGGCTGAGGATCAAAATAGAAAAACCAGGTGTACTTCTTTTTCTACATTGTGATTCTCTGTGACACTTCTCATGTAAAAACAAGTTAAAAAATTAACATTAAAATCAAATTTTTCTAATTAAAATTCACTGAAATATTATTCCTTCTGTGTTAACGGAGCCAGAGTTAGAATCCTCATTTTTATTTTCTCTTATTTCAAGATTTTCTTCGAATCGCTCGAATTGATTTGCTCACAAGTATCGATAATAAGAATTCTAGAAATATCTTCAGATTAGAGAAAATCACTGAAACCTTATGGGCAGAAGTCAGATTCAATCAAGAATATAACAATGTCATTTTACTCGTCTTTTGAGGAAAGAAAAGTTAAGAATTTTAGTCTGATTGCTTAATGTTGCTGCCTTCATGAATCGTGATTATTATTATTATTATCATTCGTACTAAATAAATGGCTTCCGTCTATTTTAGTTTATTGAGTTGATGAATCTTAGTATTTGAATCTATCAACATATTCTACTATGCCATTAGACACTACTTAAGAAATCGACAACTAGTTAATTTCTATCAGATTCTCATGATCTTTCTCAATAAATGTGCGTTGAAAATTATATTCGAACATAAGACTTAAATGCGAAGAAAAAATATATATGAACCTAACCGAAACCCATATACAAACGATTGCTCGTTTTTCCAATGATATAATATTCTTGAAAAATTGTGTAACCACTTCTCTAGTTCGGGTTACATAGATTATGTATTTTTATTCTCTTTTTCGTCCTGCTCTCTGGACATCTTTCATTCCGAGTTCAACTTTCCATACGATTAGAAACTTACCCTTAGATGCAATTACAACTTCGTTAGCCAAAGGAACTCACTGAACTTAGAATCAAAGATAGCATGCGCTTGAGTCTTTCAGAGTTTTTATCTGAAATGTCTTGCTTATAGAATACGATCTATGAATGCATTAATTACATGCAATGTCACTCTGTGGAATCATCTTATTTGAGCCTCCGTCACAATCGAAAATTTCATTAAAAAGAAGCATCATTAAAACTACATGTAAATGTCGAAGAGAAGAATCCCCTGAACTAAAGCTATCAGCGTTCTATTTTTAAGCGACGAGAACGCATCTCAAACTCATTCTCAAGCGTTCTAATGACGAACTAAGTTATGAACACATGTTTACTGATCTTTTTATATGAAACTATTTGGCGTTCCCGTTCTCGAGAACGGAACGCAAATCGAATACTTCTACTCTGAACTCTAATTAAAGATTACAGTAGAATATTCTAGTGCAGTTCAGTTATCGTATCGATCATTTTTCTTGACTATATGAATTTCTGGAAAATACACATCAGAATTCCAGCTATTGATGGAAGAACAAGAAACGAAAAGAAAAATTCACAGACTGTTTTTTACTAGGAGAAAAAAATCTTATTTCCGTGCATTTTTTATCAGTATTTGAATTTTCTACAATCAGAATATAAAACGCATTCATTGAACTTTTTCTCTAATGCTGACTAATCAGAAAGACGCATGTTTATACATTGATTAATTCAAATTCCAAATAAACGATACTGAGATTAATATTATTTCCCGGACATTTGTCTTCGGTGTATTTCTATTTTTTATTCGTCATCTCGCCAATATTATTTGATGAGAAAAGGGAATTCTCTTATTCTGTTGTTCCGTCGTTGAAAATCAAACTATAGTTACTCTTGTACATTTTCCCTTCGGAAAATTGCAATTTTGGAGTTGCTTTTTTTTCGAGTGCCAACGAACAACAATGGAGCGACATCTTCAATGGTTATAATTGGGTGGTGAAAAACAGAACTGAATCCATATATCTATATAGAGAGATAAATGGAGATGGAGATGGAGTCATTGAAAGACTTGATTCATATCAAATAACAGAACAGATCAACTAACGTCAATTTTTTACTTATTATTCAACGCAGAATATTGTCTCAGTCTTTTTTCATAACCATGATGGGAAAACAATCGCAAACTGAAATCGATCAAATGATTCAACGAGCACGAGTAAGGATACTAGAACTCTACAATCTATTTAAAAGAAAACTTTTAAATTTCAAAGCCTAAAAATCGTGACTTGGTCCGTCGTGATATCACACAAGGAATGAATTCACCACTAAGTAATTTGGTATTAAAATCAGTCGAATATTTTTATAACGATGGAAGCTCCAAAGAACTACTTTGTTTGGCTGGTACTGTTGTTTGTCAGTATAAAGGAAGTCGTTATAATATTCCAACTGAAATTTACTTTCAACACGAACATCCGCACGCGCCACCATTAGCTTATGTTAAACCAACATCAGATATGTACGTCTCAACAATAAGTAAAGACGTTCAACCTGATGGAACTGTTATTATACCTTATCTTAAAAGTTGGCGTCATGTAGGTTTTTTGTTTCTTTTATTTCAAAATTTTTATTTTATTAATTTTTGTTGAAGCCAAACAGTGATGTTTTTAATTTATTAAAGTCAATGTCTGAAGCATTCAGTCAATCACCTCCTGTATATTCAAACTCAAATGCGGCTAGCCGTACAACACCATATCCAACAAATCCATCAACCATGCCGATGCCGATGCCTGTTGCGATGCCCATGCCCATGCCTATGGCAACACCAATGCCAGTGACTAGTAGTGGAAATCCATCATATTCGTATCCATACGGATATCCACAGACACAAATTCCTCAAGATGTTTATCGTGATTCTGTTCAAACAGCTATTTTAGATAAAGTTCGAACACGTTTGGATGAAGTTATGCAAATAGGACGAGCAGAGATCGATTCACTTCGAAAAACGGAACAAGATTTATCTGATGGAGAGAGAAAGATTCAATCATTTATTAATGATGCACAACAACAACAAATTCAAGCACAAGTCTCTTTGGATTTATTGATATTGTACTTTCTAATTTTTGCGTTTCTTTAAAGAGTTACCTCGCGAGTATCAAAGGAAAAACAAATGAAATGTTAGAGGCCACACAAAAAATGTCGTCTTCAACTGCAGGAACAGGAAATTCAGTTAAAGACGACGCGATAAAGATGCCCGCACCTGTTTACAATCAGTGAGAATCATTTCCTTTCCTCGTTTTTTCGATCGTTTATTTACAATTGCTTTTTAAGACTTCTGCAAGCTTACGCTGAAGAACATGCTATTCAAGATTTATTGTATTATCTCGCTGATGGACTTCGAAGAGAATCTATTGGATTAGATACTTATTTAAAAGTATGTTTTGTTTTCTTACTTAACTCATTATCTTGATCTGCCTGCTGTTCTTTTCTTGTAGCATGTCCGAGAGCTGTCTCGAAAGCAATTCATGTTGAGAGCTACGATGTACAAATGTCGACAAGTTGCTGGTTTACCTTTGAAATGAATGATGTTGTCTCAGTTAATTAAAAATAAAATTTTCAAAAGAAAGAAGACGCCGGGTATCGATCCTGGAGCCTCTTGCATGCAAACCGAGCGCTCTACTATGTGAGCGAAGCACCCTGTGAGAGGGCACTCCCATATTTTCATCGATTATTTTATATAATATCTACTAAGTCTTAAATAAATAATTTCATTATCATGACATTTTCGTAAAGAGTTTCATGAGTATATTTCAAGCGAAGAGAACCGAAACATCGTTTGGAAGTCATTCTACAGAATTCAGTTCTTCTATTAGTTTTGTCTATTTCACTCCTCTCCGGAGTCATAACAATACTGCTTTCCTCATTTTATCCTGACATTTAAAGATTTACATTTGTATGAGCGCTTTCATATCACACTGACGTCATCTTTTGTTATTCTAAATATTTTTAGAAACCTTTATGAAAATATTTGTTTTTGTTGAAGGAAGTGATGCTGATATTTTTCATTAATTTCAATCATTCTGTCTTGTTTTGTGATTAGTTTCAAAAAAAAACTTTTCCTATTAATAAGTGTTAACCGTACTTCAGCGGTGTAAATATCTTATATTATCCGACTGAGTATGAATTCACCATGTCTTGTATTCTCTTATGCTATCGCATATGAATTGATTCAGTCAATTTATCTTAGAAATGTTTTCATTCGTTTATCTAATCAATTTCTTTTTCTTTTCAGTTGTTTTCAGCATAAACTGTTTTTTTTCTACTGATGGCATCGAGTTCGTCGATTGATACTGCTGTTGTTGATTGTCTTTTGCATAATTTGAATAAGCTTGTTGACGATTTAATCGCTATGAATCAAGTTGAAGTGGCAATACCCATACCTAATACTTCTAGTAGCCGCCAACTTATATCACAGTATGCTGTGTCATTTGAAAATGTCCATTATGATTTCACCAACTGGATACCTTTAACATGGTAATTTGAAATGAACCGGAGAACAGGAAGCGAACTAGAAGAAAATCATTTGAATGCCGAAAACATTGGATTTACAATTTTGGAAATTATGAGAAAAAATGATTTTTAATTATTCATTCCATCGCCTCTTAATCAATAAAAATAAAATTTCTACTTCAAAGAAAAAGAAAATGCAATAGTTAGTAATGCTCGCTTTCCAGCGTCGAATGTCTGCACTAGAGAAAATGGATACGTTGTAGATGGAAAGAGAGAGAGAGAGAGAGCGGACGAAAAGGAAAAAGCGAGACCTGAAGCTTCTATTCGATAAACTTTGCATGCTTTGTTCAAGTTCCATCCTGGCCAACAGTGTCATGATAAGTAATTGCGCTGTCTTGATTTTAATGGAGATTCATAATTTTTCGACATAGATCGCCACTATCCGTGCTGGTAATCAACTCTTTTCGTCGATAACTCGACAGCATGTATTAGAACATTTTTTTAGCTCGATTACATGGCCTGTATTGGTATAGTTTTCAATAATATGGGAAATAACAAAATTATTAGAGGAACACTACGCGGAATCGATGCTTTTTTAAATTGTCGATGGAACGAAGAAAAGATTATTGAAAGTTGAGCCCCTACGCTTAGATTTTTTTTAGCCAACAGATTCTAGAGCTAGGATGTAAGATCTTAAGTACGTCCCCAGTGGCTGGAAACAAAGCTACAAGTCTGACCTGTGAGTAATGTGATATTAATTATTCTTGAAGTTAACTTGAAAAATAAGATGGTGTCACAAGTTGAGATGTTATTCATCGACATTGGCTCGATAGATAATGTTCTATTGCAGCGACTAATACTGGAATAGCACATCGGTTTAGTATTGCAGGATTAATATCAATGGAGAGAAGAACCCTTTGAAATAGTGAAAAATAGGATAAAGCGCTTTGCATTCGTGCATTTGAAAAATTCGATACTCGAATGTAATTTTTTCTCTATTATTGTCATTTTTTTCTGTATGTTTCTGTTGAAGATTCTCTTTTGGATTACTAAATCTTTTGAAAGAAGAGGAGGCTTTTTGAACTTTGAAAATTTTTCTGAAGCCTTTCTTCCCAATTTTGAACTAGTTTAGATCAATTTCCTTAGTGACATAAGATACCATTATAATTCGTTAGTACGATGATGCTCAATTTAAATAAGAATGGATAGTAATCATTTTTAAACAATTTTAAAAACGGAATTTAACTCTAACATACTGTTTAAAATGAAATCAATCGGAAAAAAGAATAAGACATAGCATTGTCGAAACGATATTCTCGAATTGTTTTCCTCTGGTAGGATTTCTCAACCTACATGTTACAAATTTACTTAGTTCGTTTTTGGATGGTTTTTTGCGAATGAAATTCGAGTCTATTGGAAGAGATTGATACTAAGCGTCTTTTGTGTTATATCATTTACTAAACAACATATTCATCTGATTCAGTTTCTTTACTAGTGGATATTGATGGCAATCAAGTCAGATTGATTGGCAGAAAATATTAGTAACACATGTACTATCAACTAACTAGTGAATTCTTTGTAAAAAAAGCTTTCCCTGAATTATTTCTGAAATCATTCAATGAAAGTCTGATTGAATTCTGTCTTTGAATCAAAAATGTCTGAATTTTTAGTTTTTTATCCGGCAACCATGATTCTCAGTGAACTCATTTATTTCTTTATTTGATTATATGTTGTTTTCATCTTGGTTAATTTTGTAACGGCTATGTAGAAGTGTACTGATATCATCACAAAATTTTGTCAATTCAAGTCTCTACTTGATGACAAATACAGATAATGTTTGTCTCCTTTTTTATTTACCATTTTCTGGAAGAAATGACTATTCGATTATTTTCATGAAGAAGAGATTTAAATAGTTGATTAAAATCGATGTCATGAATTAAAGTAGAATGAAAAATGTATTAGATCGGAACACAATGTAGCAACAGTCATCGGCCCGGATTAACCTGCAGACCAGGTCAAGCAGGGTCTGCCAATCGGCACGTTAGGTAAGACTGGAAAAATGTGGCCTGTTGGCAGCTCTCTGGTGCTCCTCGTTACTGTTTGAATCTTGATAAACACTAGAATTGATTGAAGTAAAACATTATGATCATAACAACAATGATCGATTGTACCCCCCCCCCCTACGTACATTGAAAGACCGCAGTTCTTCTATTATGTTCTAGTGTAAAAATTTTCCCAATATTTAATTAAAAATATTTTCCGGAAAACTAAGGCGATTTTCCGGATTCCCATTGTGATTTTCAGGGTTTTAACGGTGTCATTGTCATTATGAACACATTATCTTAACATTTACAACTGGAAACCCTAAGAATCAAGCATATTTTGATGGAAGAACACTAATTAAAGTCCCTAATTAGAAAAAATTAATTAATTAAAGGTGTCCTCTATTACGTCGGACGAATTTTTTCTCCAAGGGGGTCTTCTATTATAGGGGGGGGGGGGTTAGAATGAAATAGTCAAAGACGTCTTATATAATGAAAGCATTATTTGCAACGCTTGCGATCGACAAATGGTTGATCATTCGACAAAAATATGTTCGTTATTTCATTCTTTCACAAAAACGCTATGATGGTGAAAGATCATTAAAGAAAATGACGGAAAAGAAACACACTATGGTTTGTTTGTTGTATTTCATTAAAGCAAATGAGAGTAAAAGAAAAACTCACACATAAATATTGTCGAATTAATGATAAGCAACATAAGAACTTGGTTTTTTTGCTACTGATAATCTACTCTAGTGTGCGTTTGAAAAAGTCATCGATAGCAGCTTTGTTTCGATTATCAAGAAGATTCCTGCCTAGAATAGTACGTTTTCAATAAACCAAACATGATACATTCAATACTTAAAGGAAAATAGATACATATAAGTATAAAGCATATCGATTTGAATCAAAATTGAGATGAATAAGAATAAATTCTTTCACATACGTAGACAATCATCGGAACAATATGAAACATTATGACTAAAAATTATAATGATTCACATTCAAGAAAACAATGATGTTCCATTTTTGACGGTTTTTTTTGTTTGAATAGAAATTTCATTCTGTTACTAATGCTTTTTTGCTTTGACGACAAAAATAAGTATGTTGCTGTTTCTTTTCATTACTGCATTCAAGAATATTTTCTTTTCTTTTCAGCACTTTTATTTGTTAAACTTGAAATCGTTTCATTCGATACGTTGCGAGCACAAAAATTTGACGACTATTACATTTGCCAATAGAAAAATTAATATTGGGTAAGTTCATCGGTGAAATATAGAATCATAAAGTGATCGAACACATTTATTTTCTCAACCAGAAAGTTATCCAGAAATCTTATTTAAAAATAAAAAAACTGAACACTTGAATAGACTTTTTACAGCCTGTATCAGTTTGAATATATTCTTCAAAATTGAGCTGAACCGAAAAGAGCAATCAGTTTTTATTTTGTGTAGAAAAATTAAGATGATGAATCGCTCAAAAACACGAGCTCAACGAGAATGCATCCAGAGACATGTAGGTCAATATTGATTCAATCATTTCTATAGGAACCATAAACGTGTTACTGTCTACAGACTAGCTGTTAATTCACTTCTTAAACAAGGAAAATAGGATACTGAAAATTGACACTCTTATCTATCAATGAAATCTTAGATGGAGTACAAATAAAATCAATCAATTATTTTCTTAACATCATATTCATCAATTCTTACGCTAGTTCAGTTTATTTAGATTTTCGTAGTTAATAGCTCACAATTCTTCTGCACTTACAACAAATGTTTTGATATTTGAATGTCATCTGTTTTTCAAAACTTCGAACATACTTACTTATAAGTATGACGAAAGAATCTCATGTATGCTTAACTCTGTAGCAATTTTCGGCAATTACAGGTGGCATTGCGATTTTAGTGATGGTGTAACTACATTGAAATTTTATCGTACTTGAAAATATGTCAATTATTTTAGTAAACGTTTGACTAGATTGTTTTCTTGTCTGAATTGGTTACAATATGAAAAACTAAAACAACAGTTTCGTGACGATTCATTCTAACAGAGACTTACCTATCATGATTGTAAACATTCAAAATACTTTTTCAGTAAAACTTTCTAAGCTTGCCAGACTAAAAGGGAATATTAATTTCCTAGAAAACAAATGTTGAAATTGATACTGTAGTAAATAAACCTACTACTGCTTGAATTAACTTAAAGAATCGGGTTGTTTTCATTCTTAGTCGCGGAAACATACATTGAATTCAGGGAATATAACAAATAATATTGTTACATAATGATCTTTTGGTTTACAATTTTGAAGAGACAACTACGATGACAAAAGTGAATAGTTTTGTAGAACTCATATGTTTTCAAAGAACATAGTGAGTCGAAGTTTAATAGCGAGATTTTTATGCCCTCCCCCCGGTTACAGACGTAGCCTATGGCTGCTGACACCCCCTCTGTGGTTGACGATGCCCGCCCCTAAGAGGGTATCAATCCCCCCACCCATCCACCCTCACTATAAAAAATAATCCCTGGGTACAGACTCCTACTCACTTCCCCTCACTATTACAGCCATAGAAACCAGCGCATTAATCCATTACACACATAGCAACCCGCATTATATTATCGTCATATATCACTGCGTTATTTGTCGTTTATTCCAACGCTTATAATAAGAAAAACGCACAACGAAAAATAAAACCTAACGAGTAAATAGCAACGATTAAAAAGAAAAATAGGGCGCCCATCAAAGAAAGGCGATGCGAAAAAATTCGTACTACTATATTTTCTGCATTTTCTATCATCATTATCAGGGTATAGATATAGGGGTTTCTTATTTTAACCTCAACAGAGTTGTGCTAAGGGCATGGTCCAGGATCAGCACTCTCATCTGGGGATGTTTAAAACTGGAAAGAGATAGAGAACATTACGAAAATCGGAAGTATTCTATCAACAGATTATCGAACTTGCTGTGAACTACGACAGGAGTGATATGAACCCCGATTTTTCTCCCCGCACATTTTGAATTAAAATTCTGTCGACGAATTTCATCCAAAATGTATAGTTCTTTTACAGTTTTTACATTTCATTTTTGTCTGAAAATTAGTCAGGGTTTTATGAGATTCTCTTGAAAGAATAAAGCTACTATACGAGAAAGATAAGACAGTTTTTATGGTACTCATGTATCAGAAAAAAGACCAATTTTGTCTTCACAGTTTGAAATCGTAAGTTGCAAAACCTGCCTCTGCATAAATTAAAGAAAATATGAAATCCCGTAGCGAGCGATAATTCAACCCTTTTTATTTGATGAAGGAAAAAAGGCTCAGAAGCGACTTGATATTCTAATAGGTTGTTAGCAGCTCAGAAACTTTTGAACGCAACATTAATTTGAATTCTTCGCTCTGTTGTATAAAAATGATTTACTCTTGGTTACTCTAAAACAAATTAAAGTATTTTGAAATTCCGTAACGGTTACTATTTTTGTGATAAATTTGTTGCAGTTGACGAGAAATAGATGACATTTTCACTGGTGATAGATCTAACCAAGCTCTACATCTGATAAAAATTTCCCAAAGTTTGCTTATATGACAAAGAAGTTACAAAGACTACAATCTCAAAAACTGAAACTTCGTAATGCTTGGCCGTGCCACTGACGAACTTTCCTTGTACATTATAGTGACAGTTTTTGTGTTCGGCAATATTATTTAATGTGAACAGAGATACTCACGTTGCGTATCAGAAAGAAATCTGAAGCTGAATTGCCTCCCAGGAGGATCATTCCTACTATTGGATCCGATCATGTTTCCATCGAAGTTTCTCTAATCCGACGAAATCCCATCGGATTCCTGGTTGTGATCCGACGTTCAGATCCCTAGTACTGGGTTTTCTCGAATCCTACTATCGGAATCCGACTGAATTTCATCGTATGATCAAACAGGCCTCTAATATTGGGATTAAATGCTAATTCTTACACAAATAAGAAAATAGGTTTCTCCCGTCGGACCCGTTACTGTTTCCACAACTCGAATTCCCATAGGTTTTCGTTGGATCGTAGGATCCGATCGAATTTGGTATCGGATTCATTCACCTGGGCTTCAAATTTTTCATTGAATACAGATATTTCTAATAAATATTTAGTTCTCATCACAAGTAGAGGTTTCAAATTCAGTTAAAAGAACCTTGGTGCGGGTCTGAATAGAGTCTTCAAGCCCAATCATGCATTCAAACTGAAATTTTGCTACCTCCTCTCTTTTCAATTCTAGTATCCTTAAGTGCTACCGAATAAATTACCCCTTCCTTAAATGGCTCTTTCTCACTCTGTGTTCTGTCGTTAGGCAAAAACACAAGGAAACAAAGTTCGTTCTTTCTATTTCGACATCCACTGGAAATCCGGGGCGATTTCCATTTGTCAGTAGTGATTTCAATCTTTGAATCTGTTACTATGCTATGTTCGAAGTCACTGATCTGCTTTTCATTCTATTGTTGATGCGTAGTCATGTATAAGTGTTTTTAAATATTCGACAGTTCTGTATCTACTGCAAGCACAACGCCATGATTAGCACAATCTCTGATAAAGTGGATGTTCATTCACACTTCCACATGTACCACTTCTGACGCTTTTGTTTTTTCCAACACATTCTAACTAAAAAGTCGATCATGACCTATTCTACGGAGATTAAGTCTCAGTACGAATTTAGAAACCATGACGACAGTTGACAGTAGCTTTTCTCAAGTCTAATGGTTTTAAGAAAAATGAAATAAATACAGTACCGTAAGCAAAAGAATTTTTCTAATTGAACGTCTACTGCTGTATATTAGGCTGTGACTTATGATGGGTTTTTGTCGGAACCGGGTTCCAAGACGTTTTGGCTTTAGAATAAGCTTCACACTTTAAAATTTGAATGTTAGAAACTGACAAATCTGAGGATTCTTTAGTATTTATTTTTGAAAATCCGTATAGGCTTCTTAAAGACATTGAGGCGCACAAATAATTTTTTTCAGTAGCTTTAGTTTGAGAAACATCTAGTTCAAACGAAGAATAGTTCACATCAGTAGAAGTGTGAGACTTGTGTCATTTGAGTGAAAGCATTCACTCAAGGTTTATTGTAGTTTGGGATGTCATCTGCGGTACGTTTTCAAAATAATCAGCCTATATTCTGTGCCGACAACGCGTAATTCCATCATTGATGATTTCAATAGGAATAGGTTCTACAAAGCCTTGCAACATTTGCACTAACATACTATTGGTTGGTTTTTTATTGAATATGTCGATGAATTCATTGATACCACACGCTTATTTTCAAATCAATGCATACAAGTATCGAGGTTACACATACAGCGACTTCCAACCTAGTCTAGCACTCACACCTATATCGACAGTTAACCTAAAATTATATAGTAGAGAAAATATCTACTTCAAGCTATACACTTCAAATGAACATTCACATCTCGACTAAATAAAAAACGATTACAAATGAAGTGAATTTTAGGTGAAGCTTCTTCATGGGGAGTTCGAATAAAAAGAAGCTAATTGCCGATATAATGGTAGTTTTAGTTGATATATTTAATCTTGCCGAACAATTGGGTATTTATTTTATTGCTAAAGAAGATAATCTTGATGACAACACACAACAACGCTTCTTTTTTATATTATTTGGTGTTGGTGGAGCTTCATTGTTCAAGCCGTTATTCGTTCATCCGATACTAATGGTTTTGTTCGGTGTAGGAATTGAAACTGGGGAATTAGTATGCTATTTAACATTGCTACCAAACTCGAAGAGTTTACTCGTTGTAGCTATTTTATTCTACTGCTTAGAAGTTATTTTTCATTTAATTAGTCTAGTGGCTATATTAGGCGAAGAGCAAGACTATTGGGGAAATTTTGCAGCCAACTGTTGTTCATTGCCAGCACGTATCATACTATATGGTTTATTGTTTGAAACACAAATATTATTTTTATTTCTTGATTCTGGATCGTCTTTTCGTGATACTTTCTATGAAGTTTTAATAATATTTTCAACATTTTTTGGTGTATCTTCAGTGGAAAAACTTGCTCGACGTTGCTGTGCTGTGACTAGCGAAGAAGATAAGGAGGAAAATAGTTTACATACCGTATGGGAAACATTGTTATCATTACTCAGTGCAATAGAAAGTCCTATTATTGTAATAACGGCTGTTGTATACGCAAGTCAGGCGCTTCAAAATAAAGACCAATTAAAAACATATGATTTTGTTATTTACATTCTTGTATTAATCTCCTACGGATCAAGTCTACTCACATTGGCACTTGCGCTGTTATGCACTCTGTGTTTTTGTGCAGCTGCTTTTCTGAAAGTTTTAATAGAATGTTTCACTGGTAAATAATATATGGAAATAAATCTCTCACTTATGTTTTTCAGCTTCAAGTAAGACGCTTGGCTTGTCTAGTAATTTATTTCGATGTAGAATTTTCATTCCATACATTGAATTCATTTCCAGAACACAACATTTTCATCGAGTTATTTAAGAATGACGCTAGTTAAATAGGACGAATTTGATAAATAATGGAGAAACACTATTGAAAATAGACATTGAATGTGATTTCTGCTAGCTGCATTGAGAAAATATGAAAGGGGTTAGAGATAAACAGTAAATAAATGAGGTCATCAGTCACTCTCATTTTCATGCTGCTAATTGTTTGATCAGATCAGCCCTTTTTTACTGAAGCTAATTTATCTCTTGTTTGATTGTTGAAAAACGCTTTAGAATGAAGTCACCGAACTATTTTCTAACAAAAATGTCTTCATATTTCTTCATTTTCGTTAACATATCGATAAATTTCGACTTACACTGTCAAGGATTCGCTACGTTCCATAATTTATTGATCTAAAGCAAAAAATACAGACGAAATAATAAAAACTGTATCAGAAGAAAAGGTATTTTTTTACTAGAATATCGGAAAAGCAAATTTAGGATGTATGTATCAATGGGTGACAGATGCAAATCATTTTTTCCTCGCCTTCACATCTATCATAGACATTTTTTATAGTATTACTTCGGAATCATTTCATCGAGGTGCTCAGTTCCCAATCGTCTTCTGATTCTGGAGCAAAAGGTCAAGTCTGATGTTTGCTAAAGCTTTTAGCACTTCCTAAAAGCATCTGAATTATTGTCAAATGTGTTCCAAATTTTTTCCAGCTTCTTAGATCATTCTAGTAACAATATATAAGTCCTCTGAACATCATAAAGTGAGTGAGAAGCATATATCGAATATAAAATCACAAAAAACGTGAAACAGAAATAAATTTCGTAGAATGTCCAACAAATCATGCCTACCCATACTCAGGTCGATCATCTTCCACTGTAAACCGTCATATACCAAGCACTTACGGCGTACTTATTTTCAATATGTTTACTGCTTTCATAAACAAAGTCTTGCGATCAATTGCGATCGTCGTATATGATGATCAAGAAAAATCCTTGTAAGCTTCAGCTGAAATTAGATACTAACTTTAAACGAAAGCAGCATATCGCAGTGCGCGCTGGGATGCGATGACTGTCAAAGATCTTTTACGGGAGATAGCTAATCTTTCTAAGTGTAATAGAGTTTCTTTGATTATTGATTAAACAAGATGTTCCAGTGAATATTACCCAGATCAAATGAGCCCGTCCGTAAACAATCGTTTTCCGTCGTACTTGACGCGCTTGTTAGCGACTATATTACGTTCTTATTTCACCTTACAGTAGACGAGCGTAAAAGATCGAATACTCGATTTTCCGGTTGTTTACAAAAGTTGTTAGCCGTAAACGATGCGACAAAAAACGATCGTACTACGGTCGCTACGAAATGGTGCATTTACGACCGTAAACTCAAAGTAACGACAGTATACGTATCGCTTTTTGACAGTTACGGTGGTGGTAATCATCCTCCTGGGTATGATTACTTTTCCTATATCGATGATTCCTGATGCATTATCTCAGAATTTACGGCGGGAACCTGGCAAAAAATGCTTGAGATTCGACGCAAAAATTCTGCTGATCACATCCGAATGTTGGTTTTGCCAGTTTCCAATCGGACTTATCTGAATCGGATAAATCCCGTCACCGGTTCCCTTCAATTGATTTCTGCTCCAAAGTTCTACGTATTTCAATGCTTGCTACTCTATGGGACCCGCATTTCTCGACCTGAGTCATGATGAGTAGCACAGTATGTAATATTATTTCAGCAATAGTCATTTTTCAACAAATAATCAACTCAAGTCCTCTTTCAAATCTGAAATGAAAACAATCAAATACAAATCAGAGAAAAGTCAGTCGATTTTAATGAAAGAAAAGTCGAACTAGTAGGATTCGAAATTTTGAAAATCGAATCATATGACTTAATTCTGCTCTCACAAGTTTTTATCAGTTGTTATTATAATTTGATTAATCATCTTATTGAAATACTGCGATTTTTATCAATTTTTAATCACACACAAAAACATTTCACTCGGAGTTTTTTCAACTTTTAAACATGCGGAATATGTTGGTGTACCATGCAAATAAATCACAACACATCCACAGCTGCATATTAAACAGAAAAGTAGAACATTTAGTATCGGAGTTCCGAGCAACCTCGAGAGTATTTTCTCGACCCATCTCATAAATCATAAATAACGACTTTTAATCATTGATATTTATTGAGATAAAAACTACATTACAATAAAATCCACAATGCTAAGATTTGGGCAAAAACATAATGTAAACGTTAGAAGAATCGTACCATCAGACATTAACATTTGAACTTTCACTCCAGCTCAATTCTACTGCTCTTTTAACTGCGTCTGCATTGGAAGGCGAATTGCACTTGTCTAAGTTGCATTGCAACGCAGTAGAATTTTGCACGCCTTCTTTTGGTAAAGGTGGTGAAACTCGTACTGCGACATACTGGAAGAACAATTGACTGCCAAGAGGTTTTCATTCATAGTTACTAGTTACTGTCTCAGTTTCATTCCAAGAATATGAGCAAATACCATTGATGCAGGGAGCCATATTGTCGGCACCGGCATAGCATTCTTGTACACTTGATGAGGTTTGGTCTTGTTAGAGTAATGTGGTCAATTGGGATTATAAAGTCAGTTCTCTTTCTCCAAGGTTAGAAGAAATATAATCCTGAAAACATTGCTTGGCACAATAATCACCATCACTACATGAACAAAACCACAAAGATTTCTTTTGTTGATTATGTGAACCAAACGAGAAGGAGATTTCTTGTACCAGAGCTCTGGTGAATGGCTCACTCGAATAATCCACTTCCGGAAAGAAAATTCGGCTGTGCTCGCATTGTAGTCTATAGTAATATCCACTTGACAAAGAGAAGAAAATATTGTGGTATTGCAGGTTGATGGCACGTGAAAATAATCAGCAATATTTAATCCAAAACGACAATCAGTAAGACACGCAATCTGTTTCCTCGAACTGGAAATTGATGGTGTTTTGCTTTTGAGATGAGTTTGGCTGCCATCCAGCACATTGAGTAAGCGTTTTCAACTATGTGGTGGTGAAACTCTTGCATTTATAGACACTGTGATACACAGACACGAGAATACTATTGCTCGAAACATTATTTCGAAGAGTATAGCCACCAGTGAAGAAATGTTACAATGGGAAACTTGTGTCCATTTTTTGTGTATGAATATAAGAACACGGAGATCCCGAAATATGTCAAAAACAAAGATATTCAAATGAGAAATAAGATAAAAGAGCATTGCATCGGGCAAACGAGATATGCGTTTTCACTTCAAAGACAGTGAATTTAATAGTGACGCGAAAATACGAATGTAACAGTGTGTGATGTTTTCACAAATTCTATTTTATACACATTACAGACTAGTAAACAGTTTGACAAACATATTTCGGTCAATCAGAATCAGTCAAGCTTTATTAGTGAGTGAAGTCTTAGAATATTCGTGAGCATGAGACCAGTAATATTCATAATCATATCGTTCGATGTTTAATACAGTAGAGATGTGCAGGGTAAGCTTTTCTCTTACCCCATACCCTGATAAAGGAAGTTTTGCTTACCTTTGTCCTACCCTACCATGAGGTTATCTACCCTACCTTGTCAAATTTCTACAACTGTTTACCTTACCCGAATCTACAAAATCTTTAGATTTGTTTACCCTACTCTACACTGCAAATTTTACAGTACAATACCTTTATGGCTTGTTGTTCCTAGTTTTCCTCACTCGGTAGAACGTACCAACCATCCCTGTACTATAGAAAGTTCCCAGGGAATAAAATTATCGATCTAATTTCAGTTAAATGGTTATTTTCCAACTTTTCTTCAGAAAAATTAAATGACTTAGATTATTTCACAAAAATCAAAATTACAACGATACTTTCATTATTTTTCAATCACTTTCATTCAGTTTAAATAAGTATTCGAGCAAAATGAAAATCACTTAATTACGTTCGTTATAATTCCATTATTTTCATCTCATGACTTTCTCCGTACTGTCAAAAAATAAAAATTACCACATGACTTTCATTATTTCTGCATCGTTTTCACTTCATGATCCTCGTGTTTCCACAAAATCGTTTTAATACCTCTAGAATCAGTATTTCTGCATCATTTTCATTGTTTTAAATTATGTTTCCCGAAATAATCGAAACCACTTCATTTGTATCAATATCTTTGCATCATTTTTATCTAATGCTCCTGAGTTTTTCAAAAAATCGTCCTAGTATCGGTAGTTTCATTCTTTTGGCATCGTTATCATATCGTTATGGAGCGTTTTTCCAAAAACTGGAAATCCCTTCATTGTTTTCGGAGAAGATCATGCAGATTTTGGAGAATGCTATATGTGTATCGGATGAATGTGCTGCTATATGCGAGAAGATCACGATGAGGCCTTGTCCTATCTGGGTAAAGCACTCAACATCCAGAAATCATCACTTCCATCTGATTCCCTCTCTCTCTCTCTCTCTCTCGCAAAGACCTATCATAATCCTGGGACCACTTATGATCTCATGAAGCAATATGACTTAGGTTCGGATCATTATAAGAAAGCTCTCAACATCCTACAAAAAGTCTTACCTAGTAATCATCCACATATTGCTGTATCCTATAACAATATCGGATCATTATATGATGGTAAAAGTAATTATCCAAAAGCACTAGAATTATTCGAAAAATCTTTCGATATTACACGCAAAATTTTATCACCTACACATGAAGAAATTCTTCGGACCGAAAATAACATTCGTGAAGTAAAAGATAAAATGAATAAATAGCTTTACGTTCAGTCCAAAAAGTATCATGAAGTACACAACTGTGTTAAACAAATATTCATGCTCTTTAATTTATTGTTCAGTTTACTACGACTACAAAAGCACACGGCTACCGTTGTTTTCATAGAGAGATAGTTTTAAATGAATTTGTTTGACTTTATTCATCCATTATATTTTGAACGTTTTCATCACAGACATGAAATAAAATCATTTCATAAGTGGCTCGATTATTCACTAAGCTCATTAACCCACAGGAACAAGTGTGGTAAATATATGACGCTACTGCTTTCTCAATGATTATCATCATTTACTCAGTTCATCTATTTCAATTGATAATAACCTTCAATACATTGTGATACGGCTCACAGCAGGATAATGTCGATTTGAAACTCAATATAAACATTCGAAATTCGTGACTTGCAATTAAAGCAAAAGCTAAGGCTGAAACACCAGCCGACTTTTTAAAAACAGAGCCGAACGAACATCAGATCAGAAAAATTTTTTTGAAAGATTGAATCTAGGAAAACAAAAGTAAAAGGGATTGATTGACTTAATATTCTTTTTTCTGTACTCTAAAAGTGAGTACACTCTAGAATCGGCCAGTGTGTCCGGCCGTCCGTTAACACGATAACTCTTTACAAATACATTTGATTGACCTGAAATTTTGTGCACAGAATTTTCTGATGGATATCTCGGTCGAGTTCGAAGATGAGAAGGATCCGGCTAGTAATGGCTGAGTTATCGAAAAAATTGTCATTTTTCACCAAGCAATCCCTGAGGGGTGGTACAGGGATCTTTTCAAAAAAACCTTTTTCTCAGAATTCTCCACAACTTATGTAAAGTGACTCAGTTTTTAACGCTGATTCCGAATCTGATATTAGTTTTGAACTAAATCGAGCTTTCTCAAAGAACATCGCCTGAAAAAGGTCTCGAAATAAACAAAAACTGCATCCCGAAACGAAATTGCATAGATATGTCTGAGATGATCATTAGTTTTGGAGTTTCCCAAAAAAAGGTTTACCAAGATAATTCTTCCGTGCACACATTATAGAATGACTGATTTGTCTCATTCACAATTTAAAGTACACATAACTCTCGGACATAAGTCCGAAGTTTTCACCTTTATTTCTCACTGAAATTGAGCTTCTGAAATGCTTAAAAGTATACGAATCGATAGAGCACGAAAAACTGAACGAAACCTGCCGATTGAAAAATTTCGCAGTCAGGAAAATGTTTTGAAAAAATCCTGAGATAAAAGGCTGTAAAAAACAGAACAACGTTTTTTCGAAAATTTTCCTGAAAAAATCACGAAAAGTTGACCGCTGAAAAACATGGATGACAACATATTTTTTCAAATCGAAATACACCAAAATGATCAGCGAGTCGAGCTCTACAAACCCTGAAAATTTCACATTGATAGGAAATACTTTTGTATAACATGGGAGATTCCTCATGGAAATACCCTGAAATTAAATTTCAAGTGTCCCGACTGTCTGAATAATCGAATAACCACAGGGTAACTATGATCGAAATCACTACGGATTAACTTTGAAGAATCACAGATGTGCTTCAAAGAAGACAACATTTGCGAACATGCCCATGAATGTAGCACCAATGGTCACAACAATGGTTTTATGCATAGGATGACCAATGTGATCAGTATACTCATATCTGCCATGTTTTTGATCTCGTAGGAAGTCATTCACAGCATATCTACTGCTGGAACGAACATTATTATGGTCATCTCGACTACAGTTTAACGCATTTTAATCATATTATTATAATGTCAGTAGTCGAGTGTCTCGCATTTGTGATCATTTAGTGTCTTTTGTGGTCACTTAAGATTATAACTTCTGCCACTTGGGCTCTTATTACGATCCTTTCTCTCATATTTATCCTCATTTAGACCGAGTCCATGAGCATTTCTAATGTTGCATAACTGGTGCCATCTCTGTGGTCAGCGACCATAGAGACAACGTCAGTAGACAAAAACCGGCCGTACATCCTCAATAACGTGTCTCAGGTGATTACACCAGGGATCGAAAAATCATACATGTAGTTAATTATATTACCGAAATTGTGACTCGTAACATTGAAAGGATTATTTGTAACATGTCTATGGTCATTTCTACAATTGATTTAGTGACTCGTACTACAGCTGTGGTACTTTGCACTTGCGTTAATCATATGGTCACTCGTACCAAGGCTGGGGCCACTTGTGTCATCGGGGTGGTCATTTGGGCCACAGAAAGGATTGCTTCTATGGTTCTTACAGACAGATGGGCAGACAAACACAGATGAATTACGGTTTCCCGACCCTATCCTTTCAGTCTGAGGAACATGGCCAATTTAAACAGGAGTTCATTTATAAATGGCTAGCTAAATCTGATATGATAGTAAAGGTCACTAGTTTGTTGAAGATGCGACTCATCAAATCTTTAACATAAAATCTACGATCTGGAAAGGCCAAATTGATGGGTTTCTAACCCCCCCTCCCCCCCTTCAATGATAGAAGCCCCCGGGGGCCTCTAAACTGTTAGGTATGCACCAGTGCTAAATAGTCGATATCAAAGATCAATGTTTTTTGATATCTAAAACCCCCAGTCCCTACCCAGTGAAAAATATTCTCGGATTTCAATCAAATTATTTTGCAACAAAATCCAATCCTCAATCCGATTGATAATCTTGATTATGATCGATCACCATTTAACCCAAACTTGATGTTATTGCTAGCTCAGTGGAAAACAGTTTGATTGAAATCGGATTGTTCTGCAGCACAATTCAAAATTATCAATCGATTGATAATGTGGATTTTACTCGAAAATAATCCGATTTCAATCAATCTAATTTCCACTGGGCTAGCAACAACATCAAGTTTGGGTTAAATGGTGATCGATCATAATCAAGATTATCAATCGGATTGAGGATTGGATTTTGTTGCAAAATAATTTGATTGAAATCCGAGAATATTTTTCACATAACAAACCTTCAGCGCAGTTTTAGTCGATTTTGATTACGCTAGCCAACGGTACTATCAAAATTTACAGAAATAAATGAAAAAAAACACGACTGGGGGCGTTTGGTAAAATAAACAAAAATTTCGAGTTTTGACCAAATGCCCCCAGTCGTTTTTTCTTTTCATCTATTTCAGTAAATTTTGATAGTACCGTTGGCTAGCCTAATCAAAATCGACTAAAACTGCGCTGAAGGTTTGTTAGGGGCTGGGGGTTTTAGATATCAAAAAACATTCATCTTTGATATCGACTATTTAGCACTGGTGCATACCTATAAACTGTCCGCCGTGCAAAAATTATCGAGGGGGCTTCTAGTAGGTCCTAAATTTTTTCAATGTTTTTAGATGCAAAAACAGAAAGTGGTGAGTAAAGCAAAGGGGAAACAGCTGATTTTTTAATTTTAAATCATTTTTAAGTCGAAAAAATCAGGGACTTAATTGAAATGATAAAATTTGGTATCCTTGCTGTTCGAAATATTACTTTAGAGAGAGACTGTTTAAATCCGATTTTCTTGATTTCTGTGATTTTTTTATTTTAAATCAGAAAAAGCAGCTGTTTCCCATTTGACCTTGGTAGAATCCAGAGCTATCAAAAATTCTTTTTTAATTACAACGAATCATATATCACTAGAGAGAGTATTGGACGCTGATTGAGAATATGTAAATCTGCTTGAAAAATATCGTTGACATAAATGGTCTCATCGTCCCTTGTTCTTGCAAACAATTTCAGGGATTTTTAGTAGTTTCTAGAGTTTTTTTAGCAACTTTCCAGCAGATTTCAAAATTTTTTACTCTGGAAAATAAGAAAATTAAACAAAATTTTTATCTTTAGATCCGGAATTTTGACCGTTTTACGATTATCATACCAATCAAGTTTTTCGAAAAATTTGTAAAATTGGGGGGCTTCTAATATATTTTTCATATCGAACCTTCCGTAGGGGGCTTCTAATAAGGGTATCTTCTAATATGGGAGGGGCTTATATTATGGGGGGGGGGGTTAGTTGATCTTTATTTATATCAAGGAAAAATCTAATTACAACATTGAATCTAATTTTTGGCTGTCAAAATAGAAATTTCAATGAGGAGTTAATTGGCAGAACGATGAAGATAAACATGTAAACTGATTAAATTTTTCTCTAATTGGAAGAAACACGGAGACTGGGAGAGAGAGACGAACGAAATTATAATATAGTGGCAACGCGACGAAATGAATGCAACAAATTGAGTGTGACACGAAGTTAGTGGCGACCTATTGAATGCGACGCATTGAGCGGCGACGAATCAATCGGTCACCAGCGCTATAAAGCAAGCTGAAATTTGTTGAAAGCAAACTATTTTAATACATTCTTCAAGTCGGAAGGTTAAAATTATCTTTTTCGTTGTTAAATCGTTAATTTCTCCCTGCTTTTCATATTGACAATGAATATATATGATACATATAATGCTTCTTAAAAAGTATTATCATATCGAGGTTCATGCTTTCAGATTTTTAAGAAGTGCTTGTAGTCGAACATCTTGTAAGCAAGATATTGGCAAAGATCTTGGGTACAGATGTGTAAGATCTTGGGCACAGATTTGTAAGATCTTAGGTACGAATCCATACTATCTTGGATATGTACTAAGATAGAACGTGTTGCATGTGTTGTGATTTGCGACACCCTGTAGGTCATATTCTGAAAACGTGGTTTGAACCTACCGTGCAGCGCATTTTTTATTTTTTCTGTAAAAACGTATTATGATATTTTTTAATTATTTTCAATTTATTTATTCTCTCCAAAACAATTCAAGCAAGTCAGATCTTTGGACTTGAATAGCTTGGCGTTGGCTAGATCTCTGTGAGATCACTTCAGGATAATTCTCTCCTAATCATCGCTTGAGATCAGCATGTTCTCGAATAATTAATAATCGAGAAATGGTATTCAAAGAAATATTTTGAAAATGAATGTTTCCTATATGGTCAATCATGTTGTTTGTATACGACTGCATATGCATAACAGAACGGTGAATGGATACTAGTCAGCATCTAAATATACGAATGACGTTTTACTCAAGATTTTGTGAGAAGATAATAGTAACCGATATCTTGTCCATGATCTTGCCAAAGATCTTAGTTACAGATATATCTGATAGAACAAAGTTATATACATACAAATTATCTTTTCAAGATCTTGCTTACCGATCCGAAGATTTCAAGATCTTGCTTACAAGATGTTCGACTAGGGATCCTAACTTATCCATTCATACACCCATTAAGAATATTTTCAAAAATCGTGTTACATAACCTGTACTGGGGAGACATCTAAAATGACATTGATTGGCCAGTCCTTTGAGTTATACAATAAATGTCTTCAGATAAGGGTGAAACTTAAAAACTCTTTCGTTTTGATGGTTCAGGCCATACTCCTCCAAGTATTGAATTTTGAAAGCAGAATCATTTTTTTCATTTAGCTTCATTAATCAAATGTCACAGGTGAAATCGATTTTTCACTACTATTAGATGGTTTTATTCCGTCCGTGCACATAGCCAGTGTCAATATAGCATCTGCTTGTTCATTATGTAATTCGTGATATTGTGCACCGTCACTTATATATCTCATTTGAAAACTCAAATGCGATGAATGATTTATTGTTTGCGCAATACGTACATCTGATGTTATGGCTAGTTTTGAGCTCAGTTGTTAGTGTATATTAAAAGTAAAAAAATAATTTGGTAGAGAAGTTGCAGGTGTAAAACATGAACCACAGAAAACAATTGAGCGGTGCTAATAAAATTCGTCTCACGACACTCCGTTGCACGACGGTTGGTCGCGAGACTACTCGTTGCAATGAAAATTGACCATCAGTTCGTTATATTAAGCGAGTTTCGTTTATCTTAAAACTATAAAAAGAATAATTTCAGCTTGGGAGATGTTCGATAGGAATGAGGATTCTTGAAGAAACTATTCGAATGAACTGAATGCTGAGTACGGAATGCATATATCACTATCCAAAATATGTTTCAGTAATAAAAATTTGCATCGAAATCCTTACACAAATGTATCTATACGTTACCCAAGCAGACAAACATTTGGAAAAACGCATTTAAACGCTCAATCGGGAACGCCGATTGCGAGTCACTAACGCTCATTAAAAATACGCAAGAAACGCGTTTTTCATGCAGAATTTTCCCTTTCGAAGCTTGAGAACGGATAAAAGCTCTAGACATGAGCGTTAAAACGCACAATTATTCGACAACTTAGAAGCCAATGCGTTTAAACCATCAGAATTAGAGCTTTTATCCATTTTCACGTCCCGAAAGTGAAAATTCTGCATGAAAAACGCGTTTCTTGCGTATTTTTAATGAGCGTTAGTGACTCGCA
>OENT01001515.1:0-41374 GCA_900239685.1 Rotaria macrura
CCGTGCTGATTAATATGAGAATGTCAAATCAAAAATGTAAATTTTATCGAGTGCTTCGTTGTATGGTGTGATGCTGGATGGTCTCATGAACCCTCTCTTAAGGATGGTGGCGTTCAAATGTTTGGGGAGAAAGTCATAATAATTAACAAGATCGACTTGCTTGAAAACTCTATTGTGTGTTGCCAATTGTTCATCATATAGATACTGAGTTGTGTCTTGGTTTGTGCCATATTGAACTTTGTGAATTGATAGGCGCCACACTGTATGTCGATCATGCATTTTCTGATACTTCTCGTATACTAGAATCTTGCTTTCTCGCATTAGTGTAGCACTATTAAAATTGTATTCCATTTGTTAATTGTAAGTCCGACGAGTCAACTCCTCTAGTATCAGTCATCGTAACGATCTCATAATCGATTTTATGTACGATAGAATAAAGTGATGACAAGTAGTCTTTTATAAACTAGACCAATGCTTGGTTACTAAATTACCTATCTGAATAGAGTTCTCAAATTGTTGTGAATTTTGAACATTAGTGTTCTGTAGCAGCGTTCTCTCTGGTTAACTGCATATTCAAACATGCTTATGAATACGAATACGGCTCATTGAAAAACTCGTTCTGATTGTGAATAAAATGACTTGAAGGGTAAGGTTTTTGAGTACGTAGGATTCTAGGGAATAATAGAAGACAAATGTTCATTGTATGCTTCCTACAAATAGTTCTGTCATATACGTTGAAATCTTGTGTTGAATAATCTTAAACAGCATCAGATAATTACAATGTTAAAAACACTCATAGCTATTCTCTGAAGTTCTACTTCCGACTCAGATTGATGATGAGAAGAACTTTTATTTAGAATTGGTTGTACTATTTTGAGTATTGTTCCATAATTTATGTGAAAAGATTTTCACCGGTTATCTACAAGATTTTGGTTTTCATTTCAGTGGATTAACTTGTTTCCTATGACAGTTACGAACTAATTATTTTGAACGAATGCAACACAAGAATTAATATGATTTTTCGAAAGCGTTGTTTTTTTTCGCAATCATGTTAAATGGAAGGCTCGGTTATTGATTTAGACAAGGTTTCGGCATCTATTACTAGAACAGGAATCTCTCTGATATAGTGATGCACCAATTCCTATTTTTTGACACTAAAGATCGATCATTTGTAGTATTTGAAACCGGCAATTCCGACCAACTCTTCGAGTCATAAAGAATCAATTTTAACCGCTCTATTTGATGCTATTGTCAACTTTGATGAAAAATGAATAAACGATGCAAAAATTGGCGGAAATTGTCGAAAAATTCATGATTTTTATTTAAATCTAACACATTCAAGTAAGTCACAATTTTCATCAGTGGAATTCGAACAAAAAAAAGGTATTCTAAAGAAGAACCGTAGTCTTATAGAACCGTTTTCAGCAAGGGTGTCAAGTGACAACGAAGACACAGAAAACTGTAGTTCGATTACACTGTACTGTTTCGATAAAAACGTCTGTATCAACAATATATTCATCTCGAAAAACAGGAATAGCATTGTGCATAATTCAATCGAGCACTTGAAAATATTTGAGATATTATTAAAAGAAACGACAATATATGAAATCTTTGTTTGCTTGAATTTTGATTTTGAATAATGTCATGAATACTAATCGTACTCTATACATCAACTTGATAGTAGATTAGTTCAACTGACTCATGGAAACAGTTTTTTATTTTGTTGTTTAGAATCTGTATGAGATAGTTTAACAAATATGATAGAAACAGGTTTAATACATAAATAATGTTTCTATGATATAGAAACCTCAGCAAATACTTTCAACGTGTGTTAAGAATGAAAAAATATGGAATTACACTGATCACACCCCGACTCACACCCACTTGCCTTTGTTGAAAACTGATTTCAACATGAACACTTTACATATTTTCAAATACTCTCGTTTTCATCTTGTCCTCCTATATGATTTTTATGGAATAAGATAATTTTGTAGACAGAAACATCTTATGGTTGCAAAGAATGATTGTTTTACTAACAATATACACTTTGAATAGTCATTTAGGTTCTTTCTTCTTTAAAAATACAAAGAAAAATTTTATTTTCAAAATTACCGAGTCATATTTCGAATTCACCCATGATTCTATTCCAAAAGCAAAAAAGAAATCTTATGTGGAATGCAAAGCATTTGTTGATGCTCATGAATTTTATTAAAAGTACATTCATACTGCTCCCGTGTTTTGATGTTCATTAAACTTTGTTTGCTTTCACCTTTTCTACTGTTGTTGATCAATAGTTTATTTTTTTTCATAGTTTCTATCGTAACCATTTTCATTCTTTTTTATAATTGATTAGGATTAGATTTTTCTTCGTCTATTGAAAAGAATGCCTTCGATATTCAGACATATTGAATGTTAAAATTTACACTCTAACAAGTACATGTTTTGCATTTAATAACTGTAGATCGGTAACCTCTCAAGGCTTGTTTTCACATTTGATGCTATGAGAATTTTGTGATACTTGATTATTTTTCATCTGCGTACGGATCGTTTACGAAAGAAAAAAAATTCCTTCGAATATGAATATTTGAAAGGTTGTGACTTACATGATTCCGTTGATATTGTCAATGCCGAGAGTGACTCTCAATAGAACTCACGAACGATCGAGATTAACAATCATAGTGAAATACAAGTTATTCAAAAATAAAAAAGGCTAAAGAAAATACAGAGACATAGAAACTTAATCAGAGGAAGTAAAAACTACCTCAAGTACCTACAGAAGAAAAACAATTTTGTACTCGGAGCACAAGCAGTGGATTCTAGCTACTCGATCAGTGTATTTCAATCAGATAGATGTGCAATGCTACTGTGAAAGTGAGACGAAATGTCATACATTTCTAGATTTTTTCGATCATTGCCTTAGTATGATGCTTTCGATGAAGAGTTAACAATATGTTTTCTTGTTTGAATGTTGACCTTATTATTTCTATTCATCAGAAAATTGTCCGATTGAGTAGAGTATACAAATAACGCCATTCATGTCAAACAATTCAAAAATTTTAACAAATTTTCTTTGTTAAATTTCAAGCAAAATCGAATGTATCACGAACGATTATTTGCTTGTTAGATCTAGTACTTTTTTAATAGCAAGATCTCTATCGAGACTCATAGCAATTATCTTATTCGATACTAAATATGTCATACGCAGAATCCAATAACATACTATCAAAATTTCTAATTTTTGATTCTTGAACACACCTTAGTGGATGATTATTTTATTGAACTTTTGATAAAACTACGTAGTAAAAAAAGTATTTGCTCGTTTTTTTTTGATTCAATGTCTATTTGTGACTTGTAAACTGGTCCTTGTGATGATTATTTCTTGCAGAATGGTACGCTTGAAACTTCAAATAAAGGTAACTCGAAGAACCAATCAATCCTGTTTATAAGATGTGCAATAGCAGAATACCAAGCAATTGCTGCAGTGAGAATACCGAATGCTCCTGATGCTCGTTGAAGGTTCTGATCGGCATTTAAAAATTTGCTTGCTGTAAGAAGAATAAAACATATAATGAGAAAAACGAATAGAGCAATGGTAACAAAATTGGTTCGCACAACTGCGATCAGCATCAAGGCTGTATAAATTGTCCATGCGAGGAAGAATACACCAAGTGCATTGTTCAACGTGGCGGTATCAGTATAGCCGCTCAAAAAACTGAACGCACTTATATTAAGTGAAGCAAAACTAAGCCAAAATCCACCATAAGAACAAAAGATGGTAGCAACTAAACTGTTTCCATTACGAAATTCAAGAAGACCTGCTAAGAGTTGAACAAGACCACCGTAGCACAAAGCTGGACCCATCACTACACCAAGAGAAGCAGTAACAGGAACAGTGGCACCGGCAAGGTACATCGATGCCATAAATGTTGTTAAAGCAAATCCACATAGACCAAGTGGGGTTGGATTGAAATTGTGATAGGGAGGAAGATCGGAACTGCCACCTTGAGACGATTTCTTTCCATTATAAGTTTTGAGAAATTTGTCAAATGCTATTCGAGTATCTTCATCGAGATTTTGCATCGTTATCGGTCCTGTATGTCCCATTGTTTTATAAAGTCGATTGAAGAATATCTTAAATATCAAAAAACCAAAACAGACTATATTGTAATGAAATGAAGTAGATTGAAAAAAAATTTCTAATCGAAAATGTTTGATTGAAAATAATAGTCACAGAATATCAGACGGTGAACGATTGTGGAATGTGTTTCTGTCTGTGCGTAAAGTTCTTTAAGCAATCCTATTTATAATAACTCAAATGGATTCGTTTACATACGTCCTTCAGTGAGGAAGAAAAAGTACCTTTATGAATGATCAATAACTGCTGCCCTTTAGATTCGACAAATGTACTTTTTTCGTGAAGTGCAAAACATTTCAGTATTGTTTAAAAACAGATAGAGCGCTAAGTGTTTGAAATTGCGTCGATAGAGTAAAAACGGTCAGTTGTATCTACTACGACATGTAAGAAAAAGGTGAACCTTCAAAACAAAGAAAACTAGTTCTAAGAAAACATCAAAACACCAAACGACCTGTTTAACAATTTCATGCATTAATTAGTCACTCGGTCCAAAGATTCATTGGTACTAATAAATAGTCTTTACGCTTTCAATCAAGTCATTAATTAGCAATAGTGATATGGCTTCAACTTAAAACAAATCACTAAAAATTTATTGTAACATCAATCGAAACTTTTCATCTATTTCAACGAAGTAATACTCTTTTTCTTTTTCTTTTTAGTGAAATTAAGTTCTTCAATATCAACAGATTTACAATGAATTTACACATGTTTGAATGAAATCTCCACAACAACTTTGAGATACGTTTATTAGTGAACACGTTTTTTCTGTTCAAATGACATTATGCAAAATATCGGTCACATGTTTGCTTTTGACGCATTAGTTTGCCATTATATATGAAAATGATTATTTTACCTTCTGTTGTTGAGAGAAAAAAAAGATCATGCGTGAAACATCAAAAAATAGTCTTAATGATATAGTTCCTTTTCCAGAAACAAGAAGGGAATGCTTTCAATAACATGTCAACTGAATGCTCCGTTTTCGTCTTATGAAAGCAATACCGGGTTATTTAAAATGAATGGTTGTATGTATATAAACATAACGATTCAATCATCATATTATTATAAATAAAGAACATAACTACGTAAAACTATAGAGATTAAAAAAAAATTTCTTTTCTCTACAATCTTACTCTAATTAAAAGAATTCCAAAGCTAGTAAACAGTACCTAGACAATACCGCAACTTCGTAGTGATAATATATTCTTTGTTTTTGATTGAAGAATAATTTATACAGTGTTTTGTAATTTTTGAAGAATTTGCCAATGATTTACATTTAGAACAATAGATAGATAGTAGTTTCAATTAATGTAACGAGATCGTATTTCATGAAGAAGAAGAAGAAGAGTGCTTTTTCATTTATTGATGCCACACTACTTTAGTTTACTTATTATTCATGTCCAGGTTCTGCTTTCTTCTTTACACACTTTTCGTATTAACTGTCGAATCAATTTTATTGTTTCGTTCTTAAAACATCTGTAATGTTTACAGTACCTAGTCGGTGAGTGAGCCATTTACCTTAGCTTTCACCGCTTTTCGTTCTTTTCGAGCACAATTTAGGTGTCTTATTGATAGCAACCATGTCTTATTCGTGTTGTTCCCTTTTCGGTTTCTTTTTATATCTCTTAATGTGTTCTGTTGTTACTTTGTTGATCGATATGTTTCGGGTTGAATATAGCCATTTTGTTCTCCTTTTATTTAATTTTTTTATGTTTCCTATGCCGTTATTGGCAGACATACAGTAAAACGATAAAATTTCAACGAAAGAAAAAAAAACAAGAAAAGAAGATGGGAAACATTGTCATTGAATGAATTTTTTTTGTGTTTTTTTTGTGCTTCAATTGTTGCTTTCTTGTATTTGCTAAGTGGATTAGGAATACTTCAATGGGTGTATACATCTCAGTGATTCGTTTATCATCTTTAATATACACCATGTGCTGCTAGGAAATTGTCGTTGCCTTTTTAGAGATACCAGCTTTTTTAAATGTAAATATTTCACACGAGAAAATCATATACTGTAGATGTATGTATGTATGTAGTATATTGCGTGTTTAGAAATGTCAGTATAATAAAATTTCATTGTAAACAAGACACATGCTAGCAAATGAGCAACGCGGTATATTTTTTATTTTTTTGCATTCGATTTATATGAATATTTCTGACGAATTCAAGTACCATTTGTCGTGGTCAATATGAAAAAAGTAAAAAGAGCACAAGTGTCTCATTGTAATCGAAAAAAAGATGAAATATAATTAAATAGCAACATCATTTTCATCACGATTTAATTTCTAATTTTTAAATCTTATTCATGTCGTATAGTTTCTTTTAAAGTCTTCAGAATTTTCCTATCTAAGAAACATATCGATAGATTATGTCATGGAACAGTTCATGTAGGACGAAGAAAATTAAACATGAATAAAGGCAATATAAAAATAGATTTGTTAGAAAAACAAAAATAGTCACATAGTTTAAACGTTTTGAGAAAGATTCAGTTTAAGTCTTATAATCAGTGAGAAAGAATTCACCTGTTGGCTTTTACGATAATTGTCACGATTTTCATTTAATTAAAAACAATTGGACTATAGTTTTCATGTTGATGATTATTACACATAATTAATTGAAGATTAAACAAATTGGAAAAACATCAGTAACATATGCTTTATGTATACGTCAATCACAATAAATTATTTATTCGTACTAGAAGAGTATCTCACAATGATTGGGATGTCGATGAAATCTAACAGACAAATGAAAACAACAGCACACGATTCGTTTTTCTTTTTTTGCAAAATTCAAGTACATGTGTGTTTCTACTTTCATGTTTGATTGAGTACACGTTACCTGTACAGCATATCGATTCAACATCGTTCTTTCATTAGTCTTTTTGCTACTGAGATACGCTAGCATATCAAATAGCACGAAGATTCCAACAAGAATATTAGATTTTTTTTATTATAATCCAATTAGACCCAAACAACAGTTATATTTTACAAAACAAAAACGTAGTATATAGCATATTTCTTTTCATTAGTTAAATGAAGAAAAACTATTAAGACAACATCAACATGACAACGAATAGACGCAATAGATTTTCAATAGTAATAGGAATGCTTGTAATTTAAACGCTCAATGAAGCGTCTAATGTCTTAGCAATCAATGACGAAACGAATGACTAACATTTAATTGAGTGTTGGTAGACGAATTGTGTTTATTTGTTTTTCGACAGTCACTGAATAGAAATCCTCCTATTTTTTTAGATTCTTGCCTGTAGAACATTCGCATGTACTGTTGTCAAGAGTAAGGGAGGTCGTGCTGCTTGTGTTTTTGTAAGCGGAATAACCAATAAACAACGTTGAGGCCATACCTCAGGTAAACTCAACAATGAAACAAAAGGAGACAATAAAATCACGAGGTAAATACTGTATGGTAAAATATTAATACTCAACTCAATCAATATAGGTTGTTGAACTGGTGAAAAGAGCATAATTGTTGAACAAATGACCATAGGTAACCAGACAATATTGTACAGTGTGACAATATATAATAGTTGCAAAAGAAGTGATCGATTTTTTTTCCACATTTGTCTTTGTTGCATATGACGTTTATGCCAAAGAACTCGACTTAATATTGCAAGACTAGCAAACGTACTAACAGTAATCGGAAAAATCAGATCCATGAATTGATCGAATGTGCTAATTTCTGCTTGGTAGAAATAGCAAGGCCCACCACATGTTATCATTGTATAATCGAATTGATTAACACAAGGATAGTAAAAAATAAAATAAATGTAGATTGATATAGGATAAACAATGCAGACAATCATGGGTATATAGTGAAGAATAATGACATGTTGCAAGAGAAATTGATTGTAAAAAACAAGTAGATAACGTTCGATTGCAGTGTAACCGATTAACATTAAAATCATTACATTAAATGAATAATCTTGACAGGCCCAAAATTTGCAGAAGAAATCCGATTGAAATGGGACAATATTATTTCGTAAATAAGAAAGTATAGTAGGTAATTCAGATATTACCTTTAAAATATATTCAATGAAGACAAGTACGAATAAATAATAGAACTTACCTGAAGAAAACTACAAAATAAAACCCCGAACATTGTATGAAAACGAATATGTTTATGAAATAAACCTTTACTAATAAATTGAATAAAGATAAATAAATAACAAGGAATCGATGGAATGATAAGAGCAGTAAATATTCCAAATGGTAGTGTACGTGAAATAGGTATGACTACATTTGCAGATGTACTGTTCGAACTACTGTTATTATTCATAGTTGACAAATTTGAAAGTAGCTGGTTTTTCTGCAATACAGAACATGAAAATGAATGACTAAAACACCAGATTAAAATGTTGTTCTACTAATCTAATTTAAATGCGTTTTCAACAACTTCGAAATACTTGATTAGCCATGCATCTTTTTTTCTTTAAAAGCTTTACTTACTTTAATGTATTGAAAGTGTTTTGATACGATTAATAACAATTAATTTTATTCCAATAATAGATTCTAAATAGTTTAATCAGACAAGATCCTTCTCTGACAGTGTGGATTTTAATCAAAATCGCATTAAAACAATGTGATTATAATGGATTAATAATTATCAAAGCAATCAATTTAAATCAAATTTTAAGATGTTTCTCTTTTCTTGGATGCAATTATTATTTGAAATCAGAATATGACTTAGGGGGAAATCCGTTTTTTCTTTTAGTATCTTTAACAGAAAATTAATTGCTGCCAAAAACGTCTTGTATTTACGTCACTGTGTATAATTTTTAAGAAAATTAAAAATGAACAGATTCATATGTGTTTTCCTATGCTATGTCATCGTCAGCATAGGCTAAAAATAATTTTGTTCTTTCAGAAACTTACAGGTTGTTACATGTTTTGGCATTTTGTTAGAAAATAACATACAAACAAATGTTTAATTAGTTTTAAATCCAGAAATAGTATGAATCAAGATATTCAATTGTTTATTGTGTCGTTAAAAATCAAACAGCGTCCTAGGTATTGTATATATATGTATATTCACATGCCAAATGGAGACAATGTAAGATAGGGGAAATGCAAAATTGGAGTGAGTTTTATTTCTTGCCCATTTATCTACGGCTAGATAGAGCTTGAAAAGCTGATCAAGAATATATAGTTTCTATTTCGTTTCAACCTCTGCTTGACAAAGAAATTTTTAAAATACTAGAACGACTAGAAACATAGAATTATTGAGTTGAATTTGTTTTTTCTATAAAAATTGTTAAATGCTTATTCTAGTTATTTTTGAAACTTTTTTAATATACGATATTCTCAATTAGCATGAAAAACTGAGTAGAAAAATGTAAAACTCCTAGATGTAGAGCAAATAGAGCTAAAAGAATCCTATCGAATATAAATAGCTCTATCAGTGAAAAAGTATGCATCTGTGAGAATTCTTCTAAACCTATCTAGTTTTTCTCAATCCATGATAGAAGCAACTGTGTTGCCTTGTTAGAACCGCTAGACCATGGGCTACAAAAATAAATATTTGGTTTTTTAAAATTCAGTTTCGTTGCTAAGAAAATTGACTTTTCCCCACACTTGCTGGTAACATCCGAGTGAAAAGTAGTCAGATTTTATGAGATTATCATCGGAATTTCGTGCAACAAAATCAAAATTATATTCGAATGAAATTTTCCAAATCCAAGATAATTTAATTTTTAATCAAAAACAATCTTGTAAATCAAGTATAATATTTTGATTAAAATCAATTGGAAAGTTTTAATCGATTATAATTTTGATTTTGTTGCACGAAAATCCGATGATAATCTCATAAAATCTGACTACTTTTCACTGGGATGGAGAGACAAGAAGAGAAATCTGTTCGTATTTATCGGTTTTAGTATCATAATGCTGTGAAAAAAAACAAAATAGATAAGATATTCGGAATTAGCATCGAATAATGTATGTTTAAGCAAAATCTATTTCCAATGAGAAATCAACCTGTAGTTCCCCTCAGGTATATTTTTTGAAAATTTTTGTCAAAGTCCTCCAAGCTGAGTTTTCAGCAGCAAAAAAAGATTCATTACACCTATATGATTCGATGCAGTTTTTGATGCTGATTCCGAAAATCTTATCTATTTTGTTTTTTAAACAGCATTAAGATACTAAAACCGATAAATACGAACAGATTTTTCTACTTTTATCTCCATGTTACCAGCAAGTGTGGGGAAAAGTCAATTTTCTTAGCAACGAAACTGAATTTTAAAAAACCAAATATTTATTTTTGTAGCCCATGGTCTAGCGGTTCTAACAAGGCAACACAGTTGCTTCTATCATGGATTGAGAAAAACTAGATAGGTTTACAAAAATACTGACTGATGCATACTTTTTGACTGACGGATGTATTCATGTCGACGAGAAATTTTTTAGTCTCATCAGTTCTACAACCAATCAAATAACGTTTTCCTTTTCAGTTTTTCATGCTGATTCTAAATATAGTACTTTTAAAAATTTCACAAAATAACTGAAATTGAAATTTGACAATTTCTATAGAAAAAAATAACTCGTGGCAAAAATAGCATTTTCTTAGTCATTATAGTTTTTTTACGATTTTCTCAGCCAAAAAAAGACTAAGTCGAATTAAAAAGTATATTTTCGTGAATCAGCTTTTCAAGCTCTATCAAATCATATACATATGAGTGAAAATAAAAATTCACTCCAATCTTGCATTTCCACTACCTTAATACAATCAATCGTCAATATGTTTTTTTTTCGTTTAAATTCTATTAAAAGTGAATATTCTTGATTTTGCGTTTTCTTTTAAAAAAGAAACCTATGAACAAATGATATCGTTATTAATCAAATGTTCTAAGAATAAATTAAGAAAACAAAACAAAATTATACAGAAAACATGTTTTACATCAAAAACAAACGAATTTGCATGGCTTCTAGTTTCAAAACATTTGAACAGTTCGACATGAATATTTTCAATAGTACTATGAATTTGTCGAGTTAAATTAATTGGCAGAGTCGTATCGGCATTAGTTAGTATAATAGTACCAATAGTATGCTTTTCATTGACTAACATTAAATGTGTCATACCTGGTACAGTACCACTATGACCTACATATTGATAACCATTAGGTAGTGTTCGCCAATGCCAACATAAACCATATCGCCGTGATGGAATTTGATTTGTAGAATTACTAATCAAGCTCATATTATATGGATGGAGAAGACCATTGCCAACGACAGTTTTCATTTCATTTATTGATTTAGATGAGAGAAGCGGAAATCCATTGTTGATAAACATTCGAAGAAAAATAGATAAAGAACGAGCTGACATCCGTAAAAGACCCGCTGGATAACTGCTAAAGCCGAAAAACGGGAAATATAACCATCTTGAAAGATTACCCTGACAACAAAGATTTTTCGTTAGATGAGAGAACATAAAAAAAGAACAATCAAACTACGATACATTGTACACATTTACCTTCATTCGTTCAATATTCAATTGAGGAACTTCTTGATTCCATTGTTGAAATGACGATTCATTAAAAGCATATGCATAATGCTTGACGAGTTGATCTTGATTTGGAAAATCGGCAAGGCGAATACCAGTTTTTCGAATATCAATGTTTAACGGTTTGAAAATATTTTCAATGACATACCGATCATAAGGCATATTAGTAATTCGTTCAACAACAAGTGCAGCCAACGATGTGCCTTCATTCGAATAAAGTGTTACATTTCCTGGTGGTCTCGGTAACCAATTAGATCCATTTGGACTCAATACATTGAAGCACATATCAGTTAAAGTTTCTTTGACAAATGCACCATCGCCCGGTTGATAGACAGTATTCTGTAATTTATCATCAACAGCAATCGATGCCGAATGTGAAAGTAATTCACGCAATGTAATCGAATGATTCGGATAACTTGGATGAAAAATTTTTCGTTTATGTTCCGACAAATATCGATTAATATCTGTATCAAGATCAACGAGTTTTCTCTCGACTAATTGCATGACAGCAACAGCAATAAATGTTTTTGATATTGATGCAAGTGAAAATACTGATTTATCCACATCCATAGGTTTTAACGGTAGAAGAGAATGATAACCAAATGCTTCTTCATAAAGAATATCGGTCGCATTGACAACAACGATGACTGCACCTGGTATATGAAATTTAGGAAGAGATTCTTTGATCATTTGTCGATTAGGACAAATTAAACTGGTACTTGTACTGATATGAAAAATCGCAATAAATACCAAAGAAAAAAACATGATGTGTTTTTGATTATATGAAACAACTACGAATCTATTTTATATTAATATAAAGATCAGAAATATAAAGAAGAAGTCTTTATAACGTCTATGGATTAGTATTTGGTTTCTACAAAATAACCGAAGCTTATATATAATGGACTCAGAATTGCGTTGATAGTAGGGAGAAACGCATAAGGACAAATATATATATATATGCATCCAAATAAATAAATTCCATTTCGATAAATCTTACTTGAGACAAAGATTATGAGGTGTTGATCACAATTGTCAATCGTCAGTTAGCTAGGCCTAAACAACTCTCATAAATCATGCCGTATGATACTATGATATGTATACGCAAAATTTCTTTTTTTATATCTGTTGATTGTTTTTATCTGTAAAGTATTTACTATAGATTATATCGTAATGTTTAGTATACATTTGAATGAAATATTTGTACAAGTTTCAACTCTCTGGTCAATGTACTACAATGACTGTGAGCTCCATCTATAAATTTTGAATTAACCTTTCGACAATGCATATTGAATTGTTCATTAATAATCGAAAATACATTCGATGAAACTGTTTTCGACCAAAACAAAATATTTCGCAATACATTACGACAACGTCATCAATCAACGAACATATGTTCAATAACAAATCGTTAGTTAGTGTATTTGTGTATAAGAGTTTTGAAGAGTAGTTAGCAATGTCCCATATGAAGCATAACGTTAGGATTTTCACAGTTCCTGTTTTATGTATTAACAACAACATAGCATTTGTCCGATATACATGACAAGAAAATAAAGTTGTCATTTGGACACATTCATACGTTCTTCACTTCGATTATTGAAAAATCTTATCTTATTGATAAACTCGAGTATTGGTTTACATAGTGTCAATCGAATAACGAATTCGTTGAAAAAATACTTTGTTTTGCATTGATTTCACTTTTGAAGAATCGCATATAAGGATAAAATTCTTATCGTGCGTTATTTCATAGGTTTGATTGTATTGATTATCTATTTGAATTATGATTCAATTACAAGTAATCGTACAAATGAATTATTAATTCATATGGCCATAAGGAATCCCATATATTTAATGATGGAATAGTGTTGTTAATAATAAATATCAAGAACCCTATTGTTGTTTATATGGAAAAGAAAATACAAATCAAGAGCAAAAATCAAATATAGAATTTGTACGTAGACGATTAAATAAAGCTATTTGCAGTTCTGAAGAAAAGCAAACTTTCTTTCACATAAATTTTTATATTAGCAATTTTCTTATTGAGAAATAAAAGTTCGCTTTATTTTTTGAAGAAAGAAAAAATTTTTTTTCTTTGCCCGAGGACAGAATTGAACTGTCGACCCCTGGTTTACTAGACCAGTGCTCTAGCCACTGAGCCACACGGGCGTGCTTCATATATGTTTGATTCTGCATGTCACTTCTATCTTGACGCAGCTGTACGCTGTCCACAGCATACTTGAATAAATCAAATTGCAACAGATGTTTATATATATAATTATTAAATTATGTAAAAGATGATTTTTTTTCGCCAAATTAAAAATAAATATATTATTTAATTGTCCAATGAAAACAAAAACATTATTCAGATCTTCTAATACAGATTAAAATAAATAGTAAATGAGATCATCGATTTCAATTAAGGGCATGAACGGCTTTATGAATCATAGAACAACAATCAAGTATTTGGTCTTTAGTTATATTTAATGGTGGTGCAAAACGAATTTTATCACCATGCGTAGGTTTTGCTAAAAGACCATGATCACGTAAATGCAAACAAACTTCCCATGCGTCATATTCTATATAGAAATTTTAAATAACAATAGAAGAACACTCGATATAATTCGTATTGTGTTACTTACTTGAATTGATAACTATGGCATTTAATAAACCTTTACCACGAACGATTTCCACTTTATCTTTAGGTAATCGACTTAATTCTTGACGTAATAACTCACCCATTCGAGCAGCATTTTCAATCATACCTTCTTCAATTAAAACCTAGAGAATAAATTTTTTCTTGGCTTGTTAGTTGAATCTATTCACTTATTGTTCTAGTTAAAGTATTTACTTGAAGAGCGGTAATAGCGATACGAGCTCCTAGAGGATTTCCACCAAACGTGGAACCATGTGTACCAGGTTGAAATACATTCATAAGTTTATTGTCTGCTAAAACAGCTGATACCTGTATTCAAGAATCGAATGTAAGCGTGTCGGATTATTCTAATCAACTTACTGGATAGAATCCACCAGCCAATGCTTTACCAAGAATAACAACATCGGGTCGAACATTTTCATAATCACATGCTAACAATCTAGACAAAGCAACATATCTTAAACCAAGTCACAGAATAGATAGAATATTCTTACTTTCCAGTTCGACCAAGACCCGTTTGTATTTCATCAGCTATCCAAAGAATGTTGTTTTTCGTACAAATATTTCGAATACCAGATAGATAACCCTCATCCGGAACGCAAACACCTACAAAAAAATTGGTTTTTTGTATGTACTCACTTAAAATCAGAAGCAAATTTCAAGTTACATACCAGCTTCACCTTGAATAGGTTCAACCATAAATGCACAAACACGATCATCTTTACAAGCTTCCTAAAAAAGATATTAGTGAATATAAAATCCATTTAATAATATTTACTTCTAAAGCTTTTAAATCATTATACGGAATGAGTTTAAAATTAGGCATGTATGGTCCATAGCCTTCATAACATGTCGGATCTGTTGAGCTTGATACAGCCGCCAATGTACGACCCCAAAAATTGTTCTCAGCAAAAAGTACAATAGCTTCATTCTTAGGTATACCTTTGACATTGTATCCCCATTTACGTGCTAGTTTAATTGCTGTTTCACCCCCTTCCACACCTTTGAACATAGTAAATCGTCGACATAATCTTCTCAACGAATGAGATTAAATGAACATACCAGTATTCATTGGTAACAATTTTTCATAACCAAAAAGTTGACAAGCGTATTGTTCGAATTCTGCGAGTACATCATTATGAAATGCTCTGGATGTTAACGTTAATGTCTCGGCTTGTTTTTTCATAGCGGCAAGAATTTTGGGATGACAATGTCCTTGATTAACAGCTGAATAAGCCGAAAGGAAATCATAATAGCGCTTTCCATCAATATCCCATACATATGCACCTACATGAACAAATAAGAAAACGTCATCGACTAATTGTAATTAAAAAGAAGTTTCTTGAAATATCATACCTGATCCACGTTGAATAACTACAGGCAATGGATGATAATTTGCTGCTCCGAAACGTGCTTCACGATCAATAATTGATTGAGTTTTCGATGTTACATCCTTTGCTGTTGATTTCGTTGATGATGAACTGGCTAAAGCTATACAACTACGAATGATTGATGTTGAAGGAGATAATAATTTACGATACATCTAGAATATCGAAGGTATACAGATCAAATACATCATGAGTTTCAAGCTATTTGTAAGTCTGACAGTGTTGTAAGACATAAACGAAACTGGAATTACGATTCTAGCTTCGATTTTCGGTTGACACAAATGGAAAAAAATCAACGGATTAAAATAAAAACGTAAAGAACAAGTCGAGTCAAAATTTGCAGTCTTTTCTATCATCTTTCTTTTTGTAATTGAAATTTTCTCATTGTGTATAATTTACATGAATCTCTCATGTAAATGTTAACAGCATTCATTCACTATTTCTATTGATACATTCGAATATCTGTTCAGTGATATTATTCTATTTATATTTAAAGTCATGATACAACAGCAAGTGAGTCGAAATATCTTTATCCTCACAAATAATAACGACATTTCAGCGTTGAAATTCTCTATTTCATGCAGTTTTCAACCAAGCTTAGGCACGTTTTTGAGCATGTTCGACTAAATGAAATACATAAACACAAGTTTTTCAATCTTAAAAATACCGTCAAAGTAGAATCAATCATTACAGACTGAATCTTTTACTCAATACCCCTGTATTTGGTTAGTAAAAAGTTGAAAGAGATTGAATTCTCGGTTAAGATTTAAGTATTACTTTTCGGACTTCACGAAGTCTGGCATAACACAACGTATAAATTCAGTTCAGTAAAAATGAGTATCAAATATATTTTTCGTCGATGTATGAGAAAAATCACTTCGAAAAAAAATATTTTTATTGAAAAAGAAAAAAATTGATTCAAAAGTCTTCAGAAGAGAAGAGGGGTGTGTTGATTTTCGTGTACTCAATGATCTTAAAATGCAAAATCCAACTATGATGCATATTTGTAGAGGGCGCTGTGAACAAAGCTTAAATACTGACCAATGTTCGATTGAATCAGACAATGGCTGTCAAATAATATTCGGTATATGATATAAATTTATATAGTGAACAAACAAAACAATATCTTAAGTAGTAAATAATTCAATGAGTTCTCTGGCAAGAAAGTCACCTGAAGAACGGTTGAATATTTGTCGTAAATATTATTTAGGTGGTTTTGCTTTTCTTCCACTACTGTGGCTAATCAATGCAATTTGGTTTTATAAACAAGCATTCAAAGTTGAACCATATCCACAGCAAGCAGAAATTCGAAAATGTACGTAAAATAAACAATGAAATTTACTCATTGGTATACTTTTCTTCTTTGATACTCTAGATGTTATTCGAAGTGCCATCGGTACATTGATTTGGTGTATTATTATCATAACATGGAATGTTCTATTTCAAGTATTTCGTACCAGAATGGGTCCAGCTGGAGATTATTTAACATTTGTTGTTCCAAGAGGATATTATTGACTGTCATTTCGTTTTTGTTTTTGTAATTTTAATTCAATTGATCGAAAAATTTTCTTTTCTTATTCATGTGAAATTTCTGCAGATAAACCGAGAAATAAAAATTGATTTATTCTTTATTTGATTCTAGATCATTATGGTGAGTGAAAAATCAATGATAATCGAAATAAATAATTCATTGTTCTGTTCAGAGTACAGCCGTTGCTGTTGGCATTGGCTTAGCTGTTGTAGGATTCACAGGTAGAAAATGTTTTGTCTTTTTCTTGTTTTATATTTTTTTATTTTCAAGGTCGATATCTGGCTCGACATAGTAAAATCATAGCAGAAAATCTATCAAAAACAACTGGAGTTATTGCTGAAGGACTTTCAGTAAGAATATTCATGAACATTTATTGATCCTGTTAGTTAATAATTGTATGTAATATTATTCTAGTCAAAATATTACAAAGGTGGATTTGGTAAGAATTCAAAAAGTCAATGGAAATCGTAGAAGATTTTTCTTGTCTAATAGATCCAAAAATGAACCGACGTGAAGCTGCACTTATATTGGGTATTAGGTAAAAGATTTCGAATTTCATCTCGTATTATTTTTATCATATTGAATTTTATGTTAAGTCCAACAGCAAATAAAATACGTATTCGTGATGCATATAAACGATTGATTGTTCTTAATCATCCTGATCGAGGTATATTTTAAATGTCAATAAGATGATTGACTTGTATTCTATTTGTATTTTATTAGGAGGATCACCGTACATTGCTGCGAAAATTAATGAAGCAAAAGATTTTTTTGAAAGTGGTGCCAAATGAACTTTAGCTAGGCTTTGTGTTTTTTTAAAAATTTACTAGTCAAGATTTTGTTTGATTTTAAAAGAATACGAAGAAGATCTTGATTTTTGTTTTCATTATTTGAGAAATAATTTCGATGAAACTGTTTACTTTAGTAAACTACTTCGTACTTTGCATTGATTCCCTTAGATACAAAAAAATGATAAATTCATGTTGACGCTTTGTTCTTTCTTTTTGAAGTTAATTATTAATTCTCACGACATTATACAGGTAAATTAAAACATTTCTGTAAATATTCGTCGAATCTCGAAGTCACAGCATTGTCATGAAGAGCGTACAATAGCAGATGACTGTTTTTTTCCAGAAAGTTATGTATTCGTATTTTAGTACCATGAATAATAGGAATCCTTCGGATTGACTTGTTCGATAGCATGTTAGCTACATCAGATCGTACATAAATCAATTGAATACATTATGAACTAACATTTTATATAGACAGACGGAAGTATTCTTCCTGATGTATGCAGAGAGATTCGTAGAGTTTTACCGGAATCATATTGAAAGATTTCCAAGAAAAGTGAGTCGAAAAGAGTTTTCATCCATCGAGATATTTTTTTGTAATCAGTTCGATTTATACGATAAGAAATTCTTCGTTAGAAATTGAATATTTCCATAGTTGAATATTTATTTTAATCAAAATATCCTAGATATTCTATGAGTCAATAAGCAGAAGTTGAGACAGCCTAGTAACACATCTTGGTAGACTTTATACAGAAATCCACAGATGGTAATCAGTTTGGATATTTCTCTTCTGAGTTGTGAAAGAACTCGATAGATGTTATATCTCTTCCCATTGTGGGTCGACTTCAGAAAAGAGGAATAGTATTGCATTAAGGATATGTCATTGGAGTTTCTTTTCGTACTGTAATGAAGACAGACTTTTCTATGGTGCAAAACCCTCTATCGTCTACCATATACTTTTGTTTTCATTTCTTCTTTTAATCAGCTAGCATATATGTATATATATATATATAGAGAGAGAGAATACCTTGTCATGAATAAGACGTCATTCAATTGTCGTTAGTATATCATAATACTTAAATAGAGAGACTGAAGTAACAAAAGAAATGTTTCACTAAAGCAGAAATTTCATTATCTTAAGTGGAAGTAGACATCTCTTCCTTTATATTAATCACTATTTGAACTTCAGAGAAGAATGCATGAGTTTCGTGAATTTATGCTATCTAATATCTTGTGATTTAGAAAAATCGTTTCCATATATTTATTGGTTGAAAATATTGCCAGAAAGACAAAGACATGTTTTGTTTTTCTTTCCCGTTCGAAAAATTCATCATTTATGCTTGAACTATGGTTCAAATGAAATTTTCTTTTTAATAGACGTCTAGAGAAACAAAAATAATTCCTTGGAAGTAAAAAAACAAGAACCAAAAATATTTTGAAAAACCTAACTAAATTAAAACTCGATTTTCCATTAAATTAAATGAACTTGACAAGAATGAGTAATAGTTTGTAAACATATTAGTATACGTGTACTTCAGCGCCCTTGGCTGTAATTGGTGTCCGATTCATTTATTTTACTAATTTGTTCTTTCTAAAAATCGACGTGAATAACATGGAACATATTTCCTTTTGCTTTTTTTTGCAAAAGATAACTCGTATGAAAAACAAAATTGTTATGTGTGCACTATCATCTGTTGTTGCTTTTCATTTGCTTGGTAAAAAAAGAACGACACGCAATCAAAGGGGACCTTCCTTGTATTTATTCTCTATCGTTCTTTTTTTTTTACTACCAACCAGCAAACGATGCAAACTATGTCTTTTTTCTCTTCTCTATTTCTTATTTCTCGTTCTTTTATGATGCCTTCATTTCTCGTCAGATGATCATCAAAAAACAGCGACTAAGCATTTCTATTCATGCGGCTATATTCATTGCGAATCATATTCACTATGACGTGTCAATTTATTGTATTGCTTAATGTTGAATATAGTCATTTGATCTACATGTTAGTATATATTATGTAAATTTTTCTATATATTTTTAGATAGGTTTTCTTTCCTATCATCATGACGATGAGACGCACTCAACCAGATTGGTCGTTCAAAATCCTACTTATTGGTGATAGTGGTGTTGGAAAAACATGTTTAATGTTTCGATTTGCTGGTATGTATTATTTTCTATTGTAAATTTTAATCTCAAAAGTTAAATCGATTTAATCTTCATGTATGATAAAATATTCAAATCAGCTGCTGATTCTTAAGGTCAAGGTTTGATTTTTGTTCTCACTTTTATATCAATAGACTGAGGCAGTGATATGTTATGTAACTGGAAAATTCTGTTGAGTTTTGAAGTGGAAAAACGAATGAGAATTAATGAATACACTTCAAACACAGAATTTAGTTTGAATTCTTCTTGTGAGATTATGATTCGTGCATTAAATGCAGAGATGTTTATTAATTGCCGAGTTTCAATTGAAAATAGAAATCTGATTTTAAAAAACGAGCAGAATTTCTTACTGTGACAATATGAGTGAGTGAATGACAATATATATATATATATATATGTATTTAAATGTATAAAGTAATTGTTTTGTTTTTCTCTCCTAGACAATATGTTTGCAGAAACATTTACACCAACTATAGGCATTGATTTTAAAATAAAAACATTACGTGTACGTGATAAAACTGTTAAACTTCAACTTTGGGATACAGCTGGTCAAGAGAAATTCTTCAACATAACTCGATCTTATTACGTACGTTGATTTAATAGTTAACTTTTTGAACTGATGACTATTATTTTTTGTTTGTCTCTTGAAGCGTAATGCCGATGCAATAATTCTTGCTTATGATCGTACCGATGCAAGTTCATTTCAAAATATAGCTCGATGGATGAGAAATATAGATGAAAATGCTCCTGATGATGTGGTCAGAATATTAGTTGGTAATAAAAGTGATCTTCATGATCGTCTTGTCGTTTCCACTCACGAAGGAAAATTACTGGCCGATAAGTTTCGTGTCGATTTTTTTGAAACAAGTGCAAAATCTGACACAAGTCCAACTGTATCGAAAATGTTTTATTTTCTAACGGAAAAATTACTCGATCAAAAACAAGAAGCTACATCACGTGAACAACAATTATCATCAGCACATCAAACAGGAAATATTAATTTAACAAATAATCAATCAGAATTTACTTATGGAAGATTACTTAGTTGCTGCTCATCAACTAGGACTGTTGATGATTGAAATTTTCCTTTTCTTTTTGTCTTTTTTTCTATTCATTTGTCCTGTACATACACATACGTATATACATACAGACATACATATATACATATATATATGTATGTAGTTATACATATATATGTATATATATATATATATTATAAATGTTTACAGTTCAGCGTTCTTTTGTTCTCGATAGGTCCAATGTGTTTGTCTTATGGAAATAATTTATTCAAATGAAGTTTGTCATACATTGTTAATTTCACGGAAAATGTTGACAGTAGACTTATATATGATATGATGGCATTTCATTTTAAGTGTTCGGATGATTGTCAAAGATAAAAGAAATTCATCTAGCTGTTTAGAATAAAACTTAAAAGTGTACAAAACATTAGATATTTACGATTCAACAAGCCGACGACTGTCACGAGAAGTTTACTAATTGCTTATGCTCATAATAGTGACAAAAATAAAAACACCAATGAATGAATCATGCAATTCACTACTATTATTGTTTGTATGAAAATCTTTACAATACATTGGGCTTTATATTAGCTCAATTATGAATATTTAATCTGGAATGATGAACATATTCATTCTTACTGTGTGGATTGTGTCAGTAAACATTCTTTAAGATATGGTCAGCTGTTTATCACTTGTCAACTAGAACATCTGTTATTTGCAATCAAATTCAACAACGTTTGTCGATATGCACTAGCATCAATAGATATATACATTACTTGCGTGAATTTGACTTGTCATGCTAAACAAACTGTTCGTTTATATCTTTAGAATTGAACAGAGTACTATTTTAAAATTGATTCATTATTGAATGACACAAGAAATTTCATGAAGGGAAACAAACTAATGAATTTGATTTGAAAGCGATTCATTCGTCTTCGTATCTAGCAATAAAACTCAACCAGTATGCTTTTGATTTAGTCTCATACTTCATACTTATTGCAAGTGGATGCTTAGACTTTTACAATATAATTTTCTTTCCCATTTTGTAATTTGGAACTATTAGAACAATACACAAGCGGTTAATAACATCGTATGAAAGAATGAATACTTGGCATTTGTTTTCGTTAAATATTGATTCTATGCTGTGGGAAAATACTAAAACAATCAATATTAATTTTGTCAATACCAAGTGCATTTCACACTCTACAAATAGAACTACTTATGAAATACTACAAAAATTTCATCAGCTGAATGACGTTGAAATTTTGATTTAACAAAGAAGTTTCTTCTATGATAAAAAAATACGACTTTCTATTAAGCTACTCGGAACTATTGTTACGTATGAAAGTATGCACACAGAACTGAAGGAACTATAATATTGATCGATCATCCTATACTTATTCTAAGCAGTGTCTAAGAAACATCGCAGAATAAAATGTTTAAGTTCAATAGAAACCGACTTGTATTTATCTTTATGCATTTTTAAATTTGTAATTTATTTATTCAAAATGTTCATTTAATATGGATGTTGTGGTCGATTGGACTTTTTGAGAAGCATTAATACTTTCTTAGGATTTCAATTCGAGAAAACTAAAATGGTATTCCAACATGGTTACCTGTTTGATTAATATTCATTCCAGAAACATATTGTTGACTCAAGTCTTGTAAAATCTTTCATGCGTTATTCTTCTTACATCCAATACCCTACGGATATATAAAGCACGATGAATTTCATTATGATTCTCTTACTTCAAATGATTATTCTTTGATAAGATTAACCGATAGAAGTAGTTGAATATTTCCATGCTTTCGATGACAACCATTGAATCTTTATCGTAGTGTTGATATATGAAAGAAAAACATGTTTTATCTAGTCAACGATTAATTCTACTTCAAATAATCCAATACTACCAGATTTTATATATGGAATTGTATTAAATGATATTTCGATTCACATTTAACAAGAGTAAGATTTGATGTGCTTATAATGACATCGAATTGGTTACCAAATGCATGGATGTTGCATCGTGTTACATTTAGAGTTGCTGACAGTTTTCATTAAAATTCTAATTTCCTGATGTCAAGGAAAAGCGAAACTAAAGATCGAAGAAGAGAAGTGTTACTTTGATGGTAATGTTTCAATTTAAAAAATGATCACCCCTACGACTATTTATTTTGAATTTTATTGTATTGTTCACAAAAACAAAACTGATCAAAACTTAATACAACAAACAATGAAGTGACTCTAGACTAGTCAATAACGATTATTGATCTCGACTATTTGACTCACTTGATTGCAATAGATATCTGTTCTTCTGGTAAAGTATCATGAGTGTTGTCACATTTCAGCACTCGAAAAGTAGAAAATGTGTTTCTCATACTAAACAATTTTTTCAAATTTGACGCAGTAAAGTGATGAGAGACTTCCGTAATCCCCAATTCGTTTTGTATTGAATCAAGGAACAAATTTGTTCAATACTAACAGAGGATCGATGACTATATCTTATGAACATGTGTTTTTTTCAATGAAGTAGCTTTGAAGTAATATTACATATCGGCATGGTTAAGGATTATAGCTCTTGTTTAGGGAAGATTTAAGACTGGAAAGCGAGGGAGACCGTCTAAAAAACCAGAAGTATGCTATCAATAGATTAATACACGAGGACTGACATAAATTCCAGTTTTTCCTCTGATACATATTGAAATAAAAATTTATTGAGTCATTTCATGCAAAAGATGCTGTTTGTGACGTTTTCACAGTTTCATTTTTGTCTAAAAAATAGTCGGAAGTTGTTATGAGATTTTGTTGTCAGAATAAAACTAACATACTTTAAAAGTAAGGCAGTTTGCATGGTACTCATGTATCAAAAAAAGAACCAGTTTTATCTTTACAGTTTGAACTGGTAAGTTACGAAGCCTTTCTTAGTATATATTAAAGAAAATATGGAATTACGTAACAAAACGAAATCCCCTAACGGTAACTATTTTTGGAATAGCTGTGCTTCAGTTGAAGAAAAAAAGATGAAATTTGTGTTGACAATGGATCGAAAAAACTGTATTTGTGATAAAAATTTCCGAAAGTTTGCTTGTATTACACTGAAGTTACAAAGACTGCAATGTCAAAAAATGAAATTCCGTAGCGCTTGGCCATACTGATATGTGAATGAAATTTGTATCTTGCATTTATGAGAGATCATCTGAGTTTGAGATAGCATCAGTTCGATTTAAAAAAATCTAATGCATCCTATCAATGATATCAATACAAATAAATTATCTGTTCCAAAATATGACAGAAAAGAAAACCACTAGTCTTTTGGAGTAAGCGAGATGTTTTCGGATTTGGAAATAGTCCTACAGAACAAAGAAAGATTTAATCAAGTTAAAAACGAAGTGAAAGGGAAAAATATTGATTATTTATTGTAATTACTCAGCAGTGAAAATCAACAATTATGCTAATCTTATAATCAGCATTAGACAAAATTGAATCAAATTTTAAGAAGGTTTTTTCTATACGTTTTCGACAAAATCTGGCGTAGAACTAAATAACGCATATCGCTAGAAAATATAATATATAAGAACAACTATATCCCCAGTCGAACTTATTTCGCACTCGGAAAAGGATTTCTTTTAGTAAGGCAATTTATTAAAATAATCATAGTTCGTAGGATATTACAAACGTTTTTACGCTTTGTTCTTCTAAACACCTCAGTTTGAGTCGAGTATTCTATTCTAATATTTAGATACATTTAGAATTATGTGCAAGATTTTAGACTTATAAATATTGTACTTTACTTTAATCTATCATGTATTTTACCCTAGGTGAATGGGACTTGCTAATGGATGACTCATAATAAATGGTAGAATTTTGCTATTCATATTTTAGTTCCTAAGACCATTTGTTTTTAAAAAAAACAAAATATGCTGTGCTAAAAGCTCTACAATCTACAATGTAAAGCCTATGTAAATAGTGCACTTTTTGTTTCATAATAGAAAGTATTTTCAAGAGACCAATTTTCGACAATGCAAAAAGTATTCCACTGAATGCAGTTTCTTTTTGAAAATAAAAAGTATATAGTTAACAATTCCTGTTCTTTGAAAATTGCAGAGCTTTTTATAATGTATCTTACGGTATTGTTTTTTAAACTAAACGTTTTTAGGGATCAAAATATGAATTAAAAACTCCTGCCATTTATTATGAGACATCTGTTAGCAGATCACATTCACCTAGGGTAGAAGACAGGATAGACTAAAGTAAAATACAAGATTTATAAGTCTGAAATCTTGCATATAATCTTTATAATATATATACACATTACGATAGGGAGATCATTCTACTCAATAAAAGATGTTTAGAGGATACGGGTGAAAATACGTTTGTTCTGTTCCATGCATATGAATAATCGATATGGCATTTTTTTTCCTTGCCTAAAGATAATTATAATTAATACGTTATAACAGAAACATGATTTAATTGATTAACTTGTTGCAAATCTGATATAGGTCGTATATGATATTCTTAATTCAAGATCGTATATTAAATGGTCACAAAACAATTTCCACTTATCATGACACTTCGAAATAAATTCTCATTTTACTACAAGCTATTTAGTTACAAGATTGTCTTATTCAGAACTAATGTTACTCTTTTGGTACAGATTTTCATTCGACAATCATTACCTGTAAGATATAAATTAAGGTATTCATGAGTAGTCTCACAGGCGAACGTATTCAAGTATTGCTATATCTTTAAAATATCAAAATTTAAACACTTGATATAGCCAAGATTCAAAACTTACCCCTAGGCAATATCTAGGATATATAAAATAAAAGGTTTAATTATCAATCGAATTTCATTTCAATTGGCTAAGTATAATATATTTGTAAGTAAAAAATATTGTAATGGTGTACTTATTCAAAATGAAACTCTTTGGTAAGATCTATTTAATAGTATTGTTTTTGTCTTTTTTCAGCTTAGATAGCAAATTCATTTTTTTTCGTTTAGTTGATCCTCGGAAAAACAACGATATTATGTTAATTAACAGATTTTCTAGAGTTTCTGGTGTAGAAAATGATTTATGCTTTAAATTATCTCATCGTTGATCAAATGACATAGAAATGTTCCACATGTAATATAAAGCGTTCCGTAAGTAAGACACTTGATCATAATAATTTTTCGAAGTTAATGACAATCTATCGATCTAAGACTACTGCAACACGTGACCGTAGATTTTAAGGATTTTTGCTCATAAAATAATTATTTATTCTCATGAAACGAACTGATAAATTATTATCTTTTTATCTAGTGATAGAAAGGTTTCGTTTAGTTAAATTCTTTTTCTTACTATGAGATATTTATTAATTAGTTGATGAATATAGTTACATGATATTGCTTATATTATTTTCCATACAGTCGACGATAGTATAAGTTCTATTATAGAAATTATGTTATTATTTAGGCCCTATTTTTAATTAAAATTAAGAAAAAAAGCACGTGGTGAAACTGCCCGGCTTAATCGTTCCAACAACTATCGACAAGTTTGTATGTGTAACATCCACACGGAATAAGTTTATCTATTTTCGTATATGCGCCGAAGTTCAACGATCGGCTATACAATTAAAACATAAACAATGCCGTGTTGTCATTTTCGAGACTGAGAAGATCTGTAACTCTTACGAGACCATTTGATGCACAGCTATCTTGCAAATAAGGATAACCTTTTGTGTTACCCTGAACGATAGATCACGAATAGCTCACAATGATTTTTCAATCATGAAAATAACACTCAGACTATCCCTATGTTCAATGTTATGATTGAAAACATTTCACAAAAATCATTGACATGACAACACAAAGGCTTATGGTACACCTGTTGAAAGATTCAATAGATGCATTTGGAATGATGATCAGCTGTTGTTTTAATGAAAAGAATCTTATTGTTCAATGTTAAACCTCCAATTCCGGTCAGTGAACTCAATAAATAAGTATTGAAAAAAAAAACTATTAGTATATAATAGCATCAAATAAATTTTTGCAATTCATAGTCATATAATTAATTTTCTAAATCTAAAGATTAAAGATTGTTGACAAGTATTAATTTATGGTTTTGCTCATGTTGTTAACATGATGAACAAAACGAAAAAAAAATAAACGTGAAAAACACAAGCAGTCATTTATCATAATTTTTTATACAAAAACAAAGCAAAACGATGAACGAAACTGTTCGCATAAAAAATATAGACAACATTTGAGTAGTGATTTGAGTTTCTATTCTTTTATATGATGGCGAAGTAAGCGAAAGAATTCCTCACGATTTTCAGGCGTTAATGCTAAAACTTGTTGTAAAATTTTGTGTGGTGATGCAGCACGTGCAATTGTCGATATATAAACATTGGTGAATAATGCCATAATTATTTGACAATCAAAACGATCCTAACAAAGAAAACAAATGCAAAGAATTATGACATTGAAGAAGTCAATACAAAGAAATAATGAATTCGATGTTACCATAAAGCCTCCGTGCCCAGGAATTGTCGCAGCAAAATCTTTAATGCGAAAAGCTCGTTTAAATCCACTAGCGAAAAATCCTCCAAATGGTCCAATACTTGAAGCGAATAATGACAACAGTAATGAATGCAATTGAAATGGATATAACTCAAGTGTACGCTTAAAGAATGAAAATGGTTTGGGCATTAAATATGTTGTCTTTTGAAATAATGGTAACGGGGCACATGACGTTGATAAACCCATGATTTCTTCATCGTATTCTAGTGGACATAGAAAAAATTGATAATGACTTAACATTCCAGCAAATATAAAACCAAATATTAATGTTGATATACCACCACCAATAAAGCCTTCCCATGTTTTTTTCGGAGATAATTTTGTTAACGGTGTACGACCATAGAAAAAGCCAAACATATATGCCATGATATCGTTACAAATGATTAATGATACGGGAAAAAGAAACCAGATCATACCTAAACGAAATCAGTAGCGTGTGTATTGTGTGAACAAGTTTTGAAATAGAAAATTACTGGTCGATGGCGTAGCCAAGAACCGACACATTACGGTAGGTGCAAATTGACAGCAAAATAAAATTTTGTTTCATTCTTTCATATATTTTTTAGCCAAGTGGTGTGTCTAGGCATCACTCTTGACTACATTCCTGCTACTGGTTGAATTATTGTTTTCTTTTACATTGCATCACTCAAAATCTTCGTTTTCTTAACAAGAGAATTCTATACATTCATATACTCCCATTTCAGAGTATGTAAAGGTTTTATTCTCTAGCATAAATCATCTATGATTCCAGAATATGTCACCGATGAACCAAAACTCTTAAATAGAATCAACTAGGTTAGTTCAATCAGACTTCAATGCAACAGAACTTTGAGTTTTTAGTATAGAATACAGCATTTGGTAGAATGATTTACACTAAATCATTTATGATCAAAGTTTTCATTTGGAAAACAGATTATGGGGACTAATACTATTTTAAAATTTCCATGAAATATTTTGCTTCGATTGATTGCTTACCAGTTCTCATTGGGTTATTAACGTAAACATCATGCCATAATTGGATATGAAAAGTATTAATTTCAAAGCTGTACAAAATACTACTCTATGATTAGAAGATGCACATTGTAGATCTATAGGAGAAAAACATTTGCTTTTTCTTGTATTGATGTAGAAAAAATTAATGTTTGGTTATCAAAATAGAATATATCCTTCAATCCGTTATTTCAGACGAATGTAAGCATCTTTTTCTCCAATTCTTTTTGGTTTAAATTATATTTTTGCTTTATTCGAAAACACTATTCTTTGACTCGTATTGTTTTAAATTCGTGTAATACTCTCATATTTATCTCATGCATCTCACTAGCCCATGTACAAAATTTCTTTTCGTGATGAAAAGAAACAAGGTTTACTCAATGTTTCATGTTAAACTATACTCTGTACATTTCAATATTTATGAAAGAACTGTTTTCTACAGAAAATCATGATTCAAATATATCAGTTACTTCGATGCATGACCAATTTTTGTGGATTTATTCATTTCAAACTAAATATTTTCAGAAAATAAAATAGTCCTGTCTAATATGACGAATGTCTAAGATTACTCAGTATGACTCACGAAATATGCCACGTTAAAATTGACATATGCTTCAGAAGTATTTCAAAAAGAAAATTGCATTCGTTTTTCGAATGCTAACAAAGTGCAAATATTGACGATACTCGAAACTGAAATTTGAATCCTGTTTTCAAGCTTTGAATCCGCATGTATCAAGAATTGTAATTAAAATATACCTTCACAAATATTCTGTATCATTTGATGACTTGATGTAACAAGAATCATCAAAGTAATATGTGTATAACCAAATAAAGTGAATTGTTTAAGATAATAAGTCTTTTTTAAACTTAAAACAAAGCCAACGAAACCACTTGTATATAAAAGAAATGCTATCATACGGTGATATGTAACGAGTGGTTGTAGAAAATTATTTTTATTCATTAAAAATCCAAAATGATGAATTAAACTTTCACCATAAAGCCAATAGTTTGATGTAAATAGAAAATACCATGATAACGTACGAAACCATGGTAAACTATGTGATTTATAAACAACATAACCAATATTAATTATTTCCTGAAAACATTTTATTTGTATAAGAAGTACAACTACTGATACAACAAGTGGTCCCATTGATACTAATTTAGAGAATGAAATAAGCATGATCAATGAAAAAACACCGCGTACAATCCAATTACGCCAACGTGGATCAAAGCCAATTAGTAATTGATCGAAACGGTTCATTACAGTTTGAATCGATGATTTTTCACTAATTATATGTGCACCACTTGGCTGTGATGGTAATGGTTCCATTTCATCATCTTCAGTTGTTGCTACAGCACTGGCAGCAGTTTCTTTTTTTATTAATCGAGTCGCATTTGTTATTATGTCATGTTCAATACGACGATGATGAAGATTGGAAGTGTCAGAATTTAATGAGGAAGACATAGTAGTGTCAGTATATGAAGGAGATTATCACAGATGTAATGAAAGATTTATCTGAGAAGACAATGTTTGCGATGATAAAAGAACTACGCAAGTTAAGAAGACAAGACTTTTTACTTTAAAGTTAACTCGAATGAATTAGGATAAAAAAAAACAAAATAAGAAAAAAACAACTCCTATGCATCTTCAGGTACGAAAGAAACAGACCAATGAAATATGTAGTAGTCCAATCGACAGATGGCAATAGAAAACGGATCTTTACTTATATCATGATAACTTATTGATTATAACTGTTAGTTTTCGTTATTGTAACTATGATTCTATTTTTAATTGATATTTTAGAAATACTCTCATCCTAGTGTGACTGACTGACACACGAATATCATATATCCAAAATGATGCAACATAGTGATTGCAATAGAGTATGTTAAATTGAAAATTTGAAAGAAGTTCAGAAAAGTAAGTTATTTTTCAGTCAAAAAAAAACATTAATACATATGATTTCAATTTTATTTTGATATCATAATATAATTAAAATATTAAAGATACCTATCTATCATGAAATATCATGTTACATTTTTAAAGAAAATAATTTTCTCTGACATAGGATACAATTTTACATGTTATCATGTATATGAATCTTCTCTCCCGGTCGATATCTCATTTTTATTGAAACTCAAGTATGAAGTTTGGCACCTAGTAACGAAAAATATTTCTAGCACAGCCCCTGTCATGCTCAAACTTTGAAACTCAAATCAAATTGAGCTTTCAATCAATGATTTAAAAACTGTAGTTAGTTGCTATGATCGCGGTGCGTAATAATGTGAGACGAATAACGTTGCTATGCTGTGTGCTTGGGGTATTAGGAGTAGGTCTAGGAGTTCAGCTTAAAGTTTATATTTGATTTCTTCAAGAATCTATGTAAATTCCATAATAAATCAAACTTGGCCATTTCGACTTACGACAGATGTCATGATTCATTAGTCGAACAAGTGCCAAGAAGTATATGTAGGGTTGGATTTCTCCATGATAGAGCTTTTTTTTTCTAAATAGAAACGTTAAAAATTTGTATTGTGCAACGATGATATTAGTCTGAACAACATTCGCATGTCCAAGAAAACTTCAAGTTTTTCCAAATCCAATCTATAACACAACAGATCGGTATCATCAAAATGGATGGAGACATATTTTACAAGCTTACTTATATATATTTATGAATGTTATTAACAAAAAATATAATGTAAACATTTCAAACATCCAATTATTCATTGATGTTCATCAGCAATACTTTATAGTTACTCAAGATAACTTGACAGCTCTTACTATAGTATTTCAAATATAATATGACAGAAAGAAAACATTGTCATCTGTCATTGAACCAAGAAAAAAGATGTTTCTCAAGTGCAAGAAAAGAATTTATGGTTCGATACTAAAGTGTATCGCAATATTAGTCACCTTGTCTATTCGTTTCTGTTTTAGTTCGATGTAGCCTTGAAACGAAAAAAATTCCCTAGACTGTAAGGCTAGGGTCTAGAAACCGTAATTCACCTGTGTCTATCTGCTCGTCCGTCTCTGTATCTGTAACACTTGGCACAAATTACCATTGTAGGGGCACAAATGACAACTATTATGGCATATATTATGAGCGAATTCCTTGAAGAGTCACACTAAAGTAGACGCTTCTGATTACAGAGAAATTGAAAGAAGCAAGTGGAGTTTCTATAAAAAAACTTGAATCCCTCAATTGCTAAATTTGAGAACCGTGTGATTCGGTAACTAGGTGTGAGAGTCAATCTCTTGTTCGTTTGAAAGATATTTAACATCCCCCCGCATGATGAGATTTTCAATAGTTTAGTCTATTGGCTACCCTCATCTCTCCTCGTCGTCTTCCGCCATCTCCTCGGAAATGTCAGGATCTATGGTAGAAACAGCCCACATACTCTTCTGACCATGTTGCCATGTGTGAGTTCTAGAAGTCGAGGGTCCAGTGAATCGATGTTCGATTTACGTTACTGGTAACTAATTTAAATGTCCAAAACACCATTTATTGTACATATTGCAGCATAGATTCGGTGAATGGAGAAAATTCGGCTTTTTTTTTAAATCAAACTATAACACATCAAAAGCGATGTTCAAAAGAAAGAATTTTCCTGGATCAACATTCTAATAGATTTATGGTCAAGCACATTCATTTACTCGCCATGTGAACTATCCACATATTGCTCTTGTACACTTTGGTATTGAAGCAGTTTATTTGAATCTTTTCTTCTTGTTTACTTTCTTCAGATAACGAAAATATTGAATATGCAGGAGCCATATTCATTGCAATTGCATAGCAAAAATGCAACTTGTCAATTTCAGAGTATGTGAATGGATGTTTTTGTTTCGGAAGCTGTAAGTCTTCTCAGCGTAAAATGCAATCATGAATAAAGCTTCGTACATTGATAGCCTTGACAAAACTACCTTGTTCAGGACTTGAGATAATCTGTTGTATGAGCTTTACATATTTCAATAGTTTCGTTTTTATAGGTCAAGCTATACCTGTATAAATTAAAATCATAAGAACATAAGAAATAATATGAATGAAAAAAACTGCATCGTATATGTAGCCTTAATATCTCTGAATAGGCTATAATTCGTCTAATCGTAATAAACGCTACATATATGTCATTGTGTGTGAGGATTAGATGATTTTTAATTACAAGCGGCAAAGGAATGTGCTATTTGAGTATCAGAACAATGACCTGTTTTTTTCATAGTATAATAAAAACGAAATACCTTTCCAGTTGCTTCTAGAACGTTCCGATGAAATGAAACAACTAATATTCATTTAATATTTACTGGGCTATCTCTAGATTGAAAGCCGATGTTTTAATTATTTTATATGATTGACTATGGTAACTTGTTCGCAACAGCTCAAAGAGGAAGAAGAAGAAAACAAAAACATTGTAATTGTATGATATCTCAACTTATAAAAATTAAGACTATATTGAATGGATACGTCATCTCTAGTAACGTATCATTTAGCTTTCATCTTCATAGGAGCAGTTAAAAAGTAAACATTAATGTCTCTGTGAGTGAATTGAAAATTATTCAAAGTGAGTAACATTAAAATTTCCTAACTCTTATAATATTCTTTTAAAGGAAAACTCTTGATTTAAGAGAAATACATTAAGAATAAACCTGTCTATACAATTATTAACTATTAACGAAAAAGAGTAGCGAAAAGGAATGAAAGTATGTTGCATTTCACTGATAGTAAGGCAAATGTTTGAAGAAAAGTTAACATTTCCTTAAAATGCTTAAATTCTTGATGATACAAATCTTGTTTCAGTAATATCTTACTGCACTAATTATGTAATTCTCATGTCAGATCCATATATTATAATATTTTCCATTTGCTTAATGGAGAAGCCTAGATAATTTGGCTACATATTTTTTCATCGTACAGCACAAACATAAAAATTGGATTGCCGAGAGAGCATCGTCTCATCAAGCATATTCTTAATAAATTTACAAAACAAAATCCTATCCACTTATTTCAGTATTATGTACGAACAATGCTAATAGTTTCACGATGACTACTTGAAAGATATTTCAAGGAAAATCAGTGTCTGTGGATTTTTACATTCGACCAATCTGAAGTATTTCCCGCACAATCCGATCATGTTTTATGTTTCAGATTGTTCCTGTGTGAACGCTGGTTGAAACAAGCGATAGTTTTTTTAATTTGCTATATATCGGCAAATGAGAGTAGACGATCATAAATCATTAAAACAGATATTTTTCTTTTGAAGTTTAGAAATTTTAGTGACATTTGAGTTGTTGTGGCTTCGTTATAAAGTTGAAAATTTCTGTTCTATTCATATCTATAATTGTGATCGACAGCAAGTGTCATCAGATAAAGTTCTAATTATTTATTGACAGATTCTACTGACCTCAAATGCTGTTCATGTGATGTAGAATCTAATGATATTGTGTGAACTTTTTAGATGAAATCAAAGAAGCATATATTTGAAAACATAGAACCTTTTCTAATCTGATCGATGCTCTCTATTAGTGAACTGTGGAGAAGTCTTTCGACAACACTTAAAAGTCAAGTTACATAAGAACATCTAATGCAAAAACATGAATGATCAAGATTATGTACAGAAGATCATTGAAGATAGAAATCAATAAACACAAAATATAGCGTCTCATTCTGTGATCTGATAATAGAATTCAGTGAATTATTTGTCATACTGAAAAAACTACTGAATAGGTAGGTACCGTTGATCAAACAGAGAGTGTCGTTAATCACAACTAAACGAACATGCTATTCGGATATGAGTAAGACTTTGTGTAGTCGAGAGATACACTTTCAATATTTATTCGTCTGAAAGAATTTATGCCATACTGATGTATACTTCATTGATTGGCATCAAAGATTGGCAAGAAGACGAAAGTTTCTTTTGAGATATAAAACTACTAATGACAAGGCTATTAATGAGCTTGAAATTCAGAACAGAATAAAACGTTAAAAAAGAACCAACACGAAGTGTTGATGTTTGTCAATGAGAAAGTTATAAGTGAGAAGAGAAAAATAGAGAAGAAACAATAAAAAGATAGTGATTTGCACAATAGAATACTAGCTAACATTTCTCGTACATATGAAAAATTCAAGTGTCTACCAATGAATATTTTGATGTGTCACTTTTGATTCAATGAAATATTTTTGTAGAAAAATACTAGCTTATCATACAATTGAAATCAGTATAAAGCATTGTTTTGTTGGCAAGTTTGTCGCTTTCTGAATACATACTGTTTTAGTCGATTATTAGTTATTTGAATAAATGGAAGAAATTTATCATGATACGGATTGATTAAATTCAAAGATTTTTCAGTTTGCTCTACGTATCCATTGGCATAGTCTGAATTAAAGCAAATGATTCGATTTAGAAAGCGACCATACATATGAAGAAAGTAATGATTCGACCAGATTAACATATCTGGTTGCTGAAGCAAGCGAGCTCGATTAAATGTCCTTTCTTTTAATTTAATGTCATATGAACTTTTCAGTTGTTCATAGTAATCTTGTAAATCGTTGAAATAATATGTTGAATCGTTCGTTTGTCGATTTTTCTAATTATCGAATTGCATTTGAAGATGAAAAAGTTGAGCTTTGTCGATGCGAGAAGAATTGAATGGCTTCTCGTAAAATGGTGAACTTAGATTCAAAAATTCATTCATATTTACATGTAACGCATCCCATTTCGATAACCAGTTAGTGCAAAACTGATCACAGCATACGCGTCCATGAAAATCGGCGTAATGACAGTACTGATGATTGGATGAAGATAATAGGCCACTTCGCTCACTTCGAGGTTGTGCATCTTTAACTCGAACAATATTCCAACAAACTTTTATCTTTACGATCGGAAGAGAAATTTGTTTCATCTTTAGATCCAATGATGTTTCAGCACCCCAAATAAATCTCAATTTAGTTTCGCTTTTGAGCATGAATTTAATATCATTGACGGAAACTCGTGCATGATAATGATCCATGACAAGCGATGAACTAAAACCGAATTGATCATTGACACCACCATTTTCATCACACGAAGGCGTATACAGAGCAGATGAAGGATTCAAATGTGCAACAAAAACAAATTCTTCAAAGTAAAATACCGGTAAATAAGTTTCGTTATGAATCGGCTTTAGATCAAATGCATCATAGTTATCAAAATAAGATAGAATCTGTTGTTTGCCACTTTTTACTTTTTTCTTGATGTGTGTCTGTTGGCGCCATTTGACATACTGTTTAAGTGCTTGCTGATGTAGCGAGTTGTCTATTGAAAATGGTTCGACATGAAAAATATCTTCCCACACATTAGTTCGCAATAGCATATCCCATCGCATTCGAAAAACCCACAGATATTTGATAGAATGTAACTTTTCGTACGTTCTCTTCATTGAATTACTGACTTTTTCTGAATCGTGCATTGACAATAGAACGGATGACTGATACTGAGGAGAATTGATACGAAGTAACATCTTGTGCTTTTTCTCCAAGAGCTTCCATTGTTCGGCATAAACTAATACAGGATCACTGGATGATTCTAAAATGTAACCTTTGACCATCGACCAGATTTCGACCTGTTCTCCGTCTACATTTATGTATGACTCATAATAGTCAAGTGTAGTATTCACAGAGAGAGAACTATGCAATAGATCACCATCATCATCTTTTCCATTGCGTGTTCGCCATTCATTTTTGTACAAGTGAAAAAAGATATGAATGGTATAAGGACAAGACGCAAATAAGTTGACAATGTGAGATTGAAATACGGCACTAAAAGAACGAGGTGTGCCACTATAAAGAATAGCTATGAATCCTCGTTGAGAAGTCAAAAGATGATCTTCGTGCAGGAATTTCTTTTTTTCAAGCCGCAAATGATTAAGATTTTTACTGACTTTAACAGTTCTGTCAGAAAACATATAAAGATTGAGTATCATTATCAATAATACCATGACCATGATCATCGCCATCTTTATATCGCGTAACATGAAGGTTTTGTTTGATCACCAATCGGGATCTTTCCCTCTCTAAAAAATAAGTGTAAAGTTGAAATTATATTACCAAAAACTAATTGCTCTATTCGACGATGATGCGAGAGTGAACATAGATGTGAGTTGGGTGTGGGTGTGGGTGTTCATATCTCTGTGCCTTAGTTTTTTTCCGTTCAGCACCCAGACCCACCCACACCCACACCCTAAAAACCAAAGTAGATATTTTCGTACCCCATGGCCTAGCGGTTCTAACAAGGCAATACAGTTGCTTCTATCTCTTATTGAGAAAAACTAGATAAGTTTACAAGAATACTCATTGATGCATACGTTTTGACTGATGGGGGTCTTCATATATCGAGTAGAAATGTTCTTGGTTTATCAGCTCTACAACCGATCAAATAAAGTTTTTCTATTCTGTTTTTTATTCTGATTCTTGATACAGTAATTTAAAACAGTTAATTAAATAGCTGAAATTGAAATTCGATAATTTCTACAGAAAAAAAATTCAAGGCTAAAATGGCACTTTCTTAGTCCTTCTAGTTTTTTTAAAATTTTCTCAGCCAAACAATGGTCGAATCGAAATAAATAGTAAATATTCGTGCTCAGCTTTCCAAGCTCTCTTCAAACCGTACATAAACAAACAAGAAATAAAATTCACTCCAATTTTGCATTTCCAACACCTTATGAATTATTTTATTAGCGAGGGCGGAACGAATTCGTACTGTAACAACACTATTTGTAAGCTTGGAGTCGTTTATAACGTTCCGATGTTGATTCTTTTAAGAAAATTTGTAAAGGAATATATGACGCGGGGAAAAATGACGAACGCTTTCATCAATTTACTAATCTCTAATTGACGAATAGTGAAAGAATTGCGTGTATAATAGAATCGGTCGATTTTTAGAATGGATCTTCTATCTTACTATCATTTTCGATGCCATCAGAAACTTTCAAAATTGGATTTTATGCCATCGTTACACTTAGATGAAAATTGCTTCATGGGAAATATCATGTGAATCTCAATCTAATCGAATATAAACCTTCATTTATGATAAGTTTGACAATTCATAGATAAGATAGTTATATTCATACAACACTTCGATATTCGATTTAGGGCAGCGATGAAGAATAAAACATCGAAAAACTTTATCCCGTTGGTGTCTTCTTGTATTATTATTCGTCAAGCACTTACTGTAGTAATTTTTCAATGCAACCAGCTTCGTTCGTTCAAGGCAAAGTAAATTGTAAAAGCTAAAGTTTCAAAGCAAAAAGTAATAAAAGGATCGTCTTTCCTTTAATCATATAGACTTTCACTTCTTTACTTCCATCAGCTCATGTGAAACATTCATTCGATAGTTTGATTTGGGCTTTTTCCATTCAAATATTGAAGAATTTAAGTATTGAAGAACTTGATGTATGTTAGGAATCCTTTTGTTGATCTGCGATAAGTGTCCATGAATGTATATAAATATTTTTTCACATCCCGATATCGATTACGGTACTAGCACACTTCGTCGCACGACATTTGGTCGCATTCACTTAGTTGCGTTCTGTTCTTCGCAAAATGTTTTTGTTCTGCTCATCTCATCTCTCTTCAATAGTATTTTATTATTTACCAATAGAAATAGAATGAAATAATTTTAAATTCTAAAAGATGTATACAGTGTCAATAGGCTATGCACTATTCTGAGGCATATAACTGTAATTGGAAAAACAGCTATCATTGAAAAATATTAATTAATAGGAATTCTGATAGAGCTAAAATGAACCAAGAATAAGTAGAGTTGGCAATTAGTTTATAAATTTCAACATAATATAAACTGCTGGCAACACCGATCCAATGTTTTATTATGGGAGCACGATAATCAAAAACGTGTACATCTGATGTTGATGATATATTTCATTTTTCAATCTACCTCCCTTGCACACTACTCCTCAAATAAAAAGTCTCACATGGAAAAACTCCTTTCTGTAAAGGGAAAACAGAGTGCTCCTCGATGAAACCTCCAAAATACACTACAATTTTCAATGATAATATTTTCAACCTCAGCAATGTGTATTCGTATTCATCGTGGTTGCACAATTAAGAACATTTGATCAGTCATATGGCTGGTCTAGGTTATGTTGAAATTTATAAACTAATTGCCAACTCTACTTATTCTTGGTTCATTTTAGCTCTATCAGAATTCCTATTAATTAATATTTTTTAATGATAGCTGTTTTTCCAATTACAGTTATATGCCTCAGAATAGTGCATAGCCTATTGACACTGTATACATCTTTTAGAATTTTAAAATTATTTCATTCTATTTCTATTAGTAAATAAAAAAATATCATTGAAGGGAGATGAGATGAGCAGAACGAAAAAAAATTCTTCTGCGAAGAACAGAACGCGACGAAGTGTCATGCGACGAAGTGAGCGGCCACCTTTTTTCCAAACACCAAGTTAGTCTTGAGATACTACGTACTCTTTTAGTGCTACTTTTGGATGAACTTTTTCGACCTGATACTATGTGATATCGTAGATTGTGTTACGATTCAGGTGATTTAAATGAAGATGTTTGATGATTGGCATCGTAATAACTTATACACTGTTCACACAAGCCTAATATAATCACTGAAGGGTGATTGATTAACACTTCACAGTATTCACAAAAACGTGAAGTGTATCATGCATAGAAAAGAGGCATAACTGTTGTTCTATGTTTTACCATCTACCAGTATTCATTTGCTCACACTCATTAAGTGTCTCGATGCATTTTTCTCTTATGTTCTCCTTCCCATCTTCTATCTATACCCCCGTGTCTCTAATATGCACCAATATGCTCTGGTAAATAGATTTTAATCTATTACTTATCAACACAACGTTATTGATGCGAATAAGATAGCAAACAACAATTCTTAGGTAAAGTTGCACAAGTCTCACCGATAGGAGCTTTTGCAGGTGTGCATGAACTGCAAAAACAGTATTATTACGTAAAAAGATTGAGTTATCGAGCACAGAAGGTGGCTCGTATATAGGTGTAGTCGATTGTTTTTAGATTATTCCTCAATCAGACTTTTCTTAATAGTGGAAAGTTATACGAAGGAGTCACTGTGTTTGAATAAGCAGCAATCGGTGATTGCTTCAACATCGATTACTTGAAAGTCTGCTAGAACTGTACGGGTAGTGATAGATTTGGTCAAAGCCTATTACTCACTGGCCTGTTGCTAGATATGCCAACATATTCAGGTGACTAAGAATACTTGCATATTATATTTATGTTTAATGAACCCTTTTCAATCGCTTCATACTAATATAATACTAAATATATTTAATTTGTTTATAAAGAATAGTATATTTAGAGATAAATTACTAGTTCATACGATAACTTTTATCTCAAATATATATGAAAAGATGATGTCTCTTTGAGAAGAAAATATATGAATCACATATAGATTTAAATTTTATTTCGATGAGTAGTCTTGTTATATCACTAAGCACTATGCTGAAAACAATCGTAATTTCTTGTTTACAAGGTATCAATCAAGGAGAAAAGAAAGACATGAATTAAAACGTTCATTAGCTATAGTTAATATTTACCTGCGATAAGGTTGGAAATGTCATTCAGTTAAATGGTGAACTTGCAGATTTCGGTGTCCCTATGCTAAAAAATATTTATTAACTTACGGAAAAGAAAAGTAGATCGTCGTGTGAACCTTGATCAAAACTGTATTGAGAGAATGAAATACTCTTTTCGATCAAGATCTCAAATGAATTTTCATGAGACCCTTATGAAAATATAAACGATTGAACTAAAAGAATAGCTATTATGAATTTATTTAAGAGTTGTCATCAATTCAGAACTTCGTAACACGATAAACACATCTTGTTTCAACACAAATAGGTTATAAAAGTCTAATGAGTTTATTCCCGGTTTTTAAACATTCTTATTCAGTGGATTCGATTTTGGGATCAACGAAATGTATATAAAGAATATGTGTTTTCTAGTAAATGTATCCTGTTATTATAGCCGGAATTTATTTCCCCGAGGCAAGCAAAAGAATCAGGAAGGACGTCCAACATGACTACTCTGAAGCGTCAACACTACTTATCAGGTCTCGTCTGAAACATCTAGCTTACCCATCAAGATGGGTTGTCTGTAGGGACAATTTCTTGCAACTACGTCCAGACTAGTCGTAAAATTCGTAATACCCATCATGTCCAATCCGTTTCGGCTCCTTGCTAAGCCTTGACTAGTCTGCAGATTAGAAAAAGGAGAAAAGAAGGGTGAAGAAAGATGGACTCAAACATTCGACTCGACAGTATTTGATACATGACGGATATTCAGACGACCATAATCAGATGCTAGCCAAAGACTACCGTCGGTGTCGGTTGTCTAAAAGACAGCATGGCGGCGATTAATATGACATATAATGAAAACTAGTTGAAAAAAGTCTTGATTAGTCTGAAATACTTTCTGATCATGATGCAGACTAGTCTGAAGCATCCTGTATGATTGTTATTACCACCCCGTTTGCCAAAAAGCACTGTCAACTTCACCCAGGTCGATCATCCACGGCCGTATACCTATTTCTTACGGCGAAAAACGGCGAACGTATTTTGTGACCGTTT